>JARHVA010007535.1:0-197500 GCA_037957365.1 Torreya grandis | reverse complement strand
ATATGAAGGATGAAGAATGGGAGGTTCTTGATCAGAAGGCTCTGGGATCTATAAGGTTGAGCCTTGCATCGTCTGTGATTACCAACTTATCACACACTAATACAATGGTAGAGTTGATGGAATCTTTGGCAAATTTATATGAAAAACCCTCAGCTTTGATTAAGGTATTTCTTATAAAGCAATTATTTAATTTGCAAATGTTGGAAGGTGGATCTGTTCATAGTCATCTTAGTGATTTCCATGGTTTGGTAAACCAATTAAGTTCAATCAATATTGATTTTGATGATGAAATTAAGGCTCTCTTGATCTTATGTTCATTACTTGAAAGTTGGGAGAGTTTGGTAATGGCAGCTAGCAATACTGCGTTTGCTTCAAAAATCTTAAAATTGGATGATGTTGTGAGTGTGATCTTGAATGAAGAGATATGCAGGAAAAGCACAGGTGAATCATCAAGGAATGCTTTGAGTGTTGAAGGTAGAGGAAGGAAAAGAGAGAAGATAGAGCATGGGAGATCAAGGTCCAAGATAGGCAGGAGATCCAAGTCCAGGTATGGTAGAATAACCTATTGGAAGTGTGGAAAGCAAGGGCACTTAAAGAGAGATTATTGGTTGGGTGAAGATCAGCATGAAGGGCATAAATAAGAAGTAGATGTGGATTTTGTTGCACAGGATGCTCTGGTATGTTCCTTAGATAAAGTAGAATCTTGGGTTTTAGATTATGGTGCCTCTTTTCATGCATCCCCAAATAGGGAATTTTTTCATGAGTATGTCCAGGGAGACTTTGGAGAAATTTGTTTAGGGGATGGTAAGCCTTGTCAGATGGTTGGCAAAGGGAAAGTGAAGCTGAAATTGTAGACAGGTAACACATGGGTGTTGAAGGAGGTCATGCATGTCCCAATTTTGGAGAAGAATTTGATTTCTGTAAGAAGTTTGGGTGATGAGGGTTGCACAGTAACTCTCATAGTGGACTCTTGGAAGGTTACCAAGGGTCCACTTGTTATAGCAAGAGGTAAGAAAGTAGGTACGCTTTATCTATCTACTTGTATTAATGATTCTTTTTCTGGTTTATCTACTTCAGCTGTAGATTCGAAGATGTGGCTTAATAGGCTTGGTCACATGAATAAGAAGGAGATGCATGTTCTTCAGTCAAAGGGTATGCTTTCAAATTTGAAAAGCATGGATCAATATTTCTATATGCAGAAGAAGAAGGTAACATTTCTTGAGGAATTTGATGTTCGTGACAAGAATAGGAAAGTCTTGGTTTTCAAGGAGAAGATGAGGAACAGGTATCAGTCACAAGGGCTAAATAATTTTGAGTAGGGCAAGGGTGATTTGGTCAGGGTTTTGATCAAAAAGGAGCTCACGAGAAAAAGTCATTTCTCACTATTAAAACATAGAGACTGATGTTAGTTAGAAAATCAACATCGGCGTCCAGACAGGGACCGATGTTGACTATGTGCAGCCCAATGTCGGTGACTCAGGGATAGATAAACACTGGCATCAGCCAGGGGGAACTGACATCAGTGATGAGGTAGTCACATGGAACTAACATTGGTTAGGTGCAGACTGAGATGTGACCAGCGTCGGTCAATGAGATGGATTTTGGGTGGACACCAAGCTGTCAAGGAGTCTCAAATGCCCATATGGAGGACTTAAAGGGTAAGTAAGCCTCAAATTCATCATTTCCCTTCTTTATACTACTTTTTGCTCATTGATGGTAAAGAACCAGGAAGTTATTAAAGAAGCAGAGCAGGTAGATCCAAGAAATAGTGGGAGCTTGGCATGGATGAAGGATGTGATTCCTTGGAGGAGAACCAAATGGGAGTTTTGGGTGGAGTTACCAGCTAGAAGTAAGCACTAAGAGATGAATGGATGTTCAGGATGAAGAAGAGGGGAAATGGACATGTGAGATGGAAGGCCAGGGTATATGGTCTTAAATAAGCTATAAGAAAATGGAGGTTTGATCATTGTGTTTCTCTTTACCAAGTTGGATAATATTAGCTACATTATCCTATTACTGTATGATGTGCTTGTTGAAGGTTACATATACAGGGAGTTGCTGAACTAAAGGTAAAGCTAGTTCAGAAGTATGTCATGAGGAATCTAGGAGTAGCAAGATTCTTTGGCATGAGTGTGTTCTAGGGACATGGAAGGTCATAGGTTGACTTTGTCTCAGGATGATTTTGTGAGACCAGTTAGCACGCCGATGGTTGGACAGTTCTATGAACAGTGTCTTGATTCACATAATGAGGTTAAGTGCATGATATGTACTAGACCTGAGTTTTCCCAAGAAGTGGGAGTTGTCACAAGTTTGGAGCCAATCTAGGAAAGAAGCATTGGAAGGCAGTTTAGTGGATTCTTAGAGGGACTAGTAGTAGGTGCACATGCTATGCAAGGTCAATTTATTTTCTACATGGGTTTGTAGATGTGGATGTGGCATGTGATTTGGATGATAGGAAGTGCACCACAATATTTTTGGTGGTTGGTCTTCGAGAGATATTTTGAAGAGGGATACAAAGCCAAGGGAACAAACTAGATGGTGTATAAGTATAGGTATAGTTACAGTTGTTTATCTCCAAGTGGGAGATTGTTAGGTTGTGGAGCTAAAAGCTTCAACTATGCAGACATGGAGGAGGTTCCTAAGGTTCCAGAGACACTAGCATTGACAATATAACGAACATCAGTCATGATGAATGTAGAAGGAATCTGGCATCGACAGGGAGTTGGCCAACATTGGTCAGCACCAGTCAGATAGTGACCGACGTCGATCGCCTGTGGTGGTTCTAGAACTATTTGTTGCATGGATAGTTAGTTTGTTAAACTAATTGTTTGCATGTAAAGGCTATTTCGAGTCTTGAGCTGCATGTCTATTATTAGTAAACTAAGAGTATAAGGTATTGTTTAAGTCTGGGATCTATTTATAGACCCATTGGCATGTATTGTAATTATGAGCTAAAAAGGAAGGCAAGGGAGATCTTTCCATTGTAAGATCATTGAGTTGCAGTTTATTGCAAGCTCATAGGAGATCTACATGTGTAAGTAAGGTCTGTTGAATTGCAGGTTACAGGTTTATGGGAGATCTACTTGAAGTACTTTAGAGTGCTTGGTGTAATGGTAGGGTTATTACTGACTGGTTGGAGAGGTGAACACCAATTCTGTGTGTGAGTTGTGTGTTGGGACCATTTTTGGTAGGAGAGTGAACTCTTGAAGAAAATTACTGAACACTTGAGGTGTGGGAAGCTTCTCAAAGGTGTGGAAGAAGAAGTGGCATCTTATTTATTGTATTTTCTTTCTGGATGAGTATTAATACAAGATTGTGTATTTTCTCTCATATTATGTGTTATTTGTGACTTCTAGTTACTTGTACTTTTGGTTAATTCTGCATGTTTAATTGCTTACATTTGGTAATCATATTGTGCTCTTTCTCAAGAGCAAGATCCTAACAAGTGGGATAAAAATAGGTGTGTTGTTCTTATATTCCCCAACAACTAATATCAAAGCTTTTGGTTGGTATACTAACAGGTTATATCAGATCTGGTTAGTGTGTGTTGATTACAGGTTACTCACAGGGGTTTCTGTTTGAGTGGGAGTAGAGCAATGGTAGAAGATAGTAAGCTACGAATGGAGAAGTTTAATGGCAAGAACTATCAATTATGGAGGATGCAGATTGAAGATTATCTGTATCAGAAAGATTTGTACTTATCATTGGGTGGGGTTGATTGCAAGCCCCGTGATATGAAGGATGAAGAATGGGAGGTTCTTGATCAGAAGGCTCTGGGATCTATAAGGTTGAGTCTTGCTTCATCTGTGATTTCCAACTTATCACACGCTAATACAATGGTAGAGTTGATGGAATCTTTGGAAAATTTATATGAAAAACCCTCAGCTTTGGATAAGGTATTTCTTATGAAACAATTATTTAATTTACAAATGTTGGAAGGTGGATCTATTCATAGTCATCTTAGTGATTTCCATGGTTTGATAAACCAATTAAGTTCAGTCAATATTGATTTTGATGATGAAATTAGGGCTGTCTTAATCTTATGTTCATTACTTGAAAGTTGGGAGAGTTTGGTAATGGTAGTTAGCAATACTGCATCTGCTTCAAAAATCTTAAAAGTGGATGATGTTGTGAGTGTGATCTTGAATGAAGAGATACACAGGAAAAGCATAGGTGAATCATCAGGGAATGCTTTGAGTGTTGAAGGTAGAGGAAGGCAAAGAGAGAAGATAGAGCATGGGAGATCAAGGTCCAAGATAGGTAGGAGATCCAAGTCCAGGTATGGTAGAATAACCTGCTGGAAGTGTGGAAAGCAAGGGCACTTAAATAGATATTGTTGGTTGGGTGAAGATCAACATGAAGGACATGAAGAAGAAGTAGATGTTGCAGATTTTGTTACACATGATGCTCTGGTATGTTCCTTAGATAAAGTAGAATCTTGGGTTTTAGATTTTGGTGCCTCTTTTCATGCATCCCCATATAGGGAATTTTTTCATGAGTATGTCTAGGGAGACTTTGGAGAAATTTGTTTAGGGGATGGTAAGCTTTGTCAGATGGTTGGCAAAGGGAAAGTGAAGCTAAAATTGCAGACAGGTAACACATGGGTGTTGAAGGAGGTCATGCATGTCCTAGTTTTGGAGTAGGACTTGATTTTTGTAAGAAGTTTGGGTGATGAGGGTTGCACAGTAACTCTCATAGTGGACTCTTGGAAGGTTACCAAGGGTGCACTTGTTGTAGCAAGAGGTAAGAAAGTAGGTAGGCTTTATCTATCTACTTGTATTACTATTTCTTTTTCTGGGTTATCTACTTCAGTTGTAGAATCAAAGATGTGGCTTAATAGGCTTGGTCACATGAATAAGAAGGAGATGCATGTTCTTGAGTCAAAGGATATGCTTTCAGATTTGAAAATCATGGATCGAGATTTCTATATGCAGAAGAAGAAGGTAACGTTTCTTAAGGAATTTGATGTTCGTGACAAGAATAGGAAAGTCTTGGTTTTCAAGGAGAAGATGATGAACAGGTATTAGTCATAGGGGATGAAGAATTCTGAGTAGAGCAAGGGTGATTTGGATAGGGTTTTGATCCAAAAGGAGCTCACGTGAAAAAGTCATTTCTCACTAGTAAAACATAGAGACCGACGTCGGTTAGAAAACTGACATCAGTGTCCATATAAGGACTGATGTTGGCTATGTGTAGCCTGACATCAATGACTTAGGGATAGATAAACACCAGCGTCGGAAAGGGGGAACTGATGTCAGCAATGAGGCAGTCACATGGAACCGACATCGGTCGGGTGTAGATTGAGATGTGACTGGCATCAGTCACTGAGATGGATTTTGGGTGGACAGCAAGCTATCAAGGAGTCTCAAGCACCCATATGGAGGACTTAAAGGGTAAGTAAGCCTCAAATTCATCATTTCCCTTCTTTACACTACTTATTGCTCACTAATGGTAAAGAACCAAGAAGTTATTAAAGAAGTAGAGCAGGTAGATCTAGGAAACAGTGGGAGCTTGGCATGGATGAAGGATGTGATTCCTTAGAGGAGAACCAAATGGGAGTTTTGGGTGGAGTTGCTAGCTGGAAGTAAGCACTGAGAGACGAATGGATGTTCAGGATGAAGAAGAGAAAAAATGGACATGTGAGACGGAAGGCCATGGTATATGGTCTTGAATAAGCTGTAGGACAATGGAGGTTTGATCATTATGTTTCTCTTTACAAGGTTGGATAATATTAGCTACATTATCCTATTATTGTATGATGTGCTTGTTGAAGGGTTACATATACAGGGAGTTGCTAAACTAAAGATAAATCTAGTTCAGATGTATGTCATGAGGAATCTGGGAATAGCAAGATTCTTTGGCATGAGTGTGTTCTAGGGACATGGAAGGTCACAAGTTGACTTTGTCTCAGGATGAATGTGTGAGACTGGTTAGCACGCCGATGGTTGGACAGTTTTACGAACAGTGTCTTGATTCACATAATGAGGTTAAGTGCATGGTATGTACTAGACCTGTGTTTTCCCAAGTAGTGGGAGTTGTCACAAGTTTGGAGCCAATCTGGGAAAGAAGCATTGGAGGGTAGTTTAGTGGATTCTTAGAGGGACTAGCAGTAGGTGCACATGCTATGTAGGGTCAAGTTATTTTCTACATGGGTTTGTAGATGCGGATGTGGCAGGTGATTTGGATGACAGGAAGTGCACCACAAGATTTGTGGTGGTTGGTCTTCAAGAGAGATTTTGAAGAGGGATACAAAGCTAAGGCAACAAACTAGATGATGTACAGGTACAAGTACAATTGTAGCTATTTATCTCCAAGTGGGAGATTGTTAGGTTATGGAGCTAAAAGCTTCAACTATGTAGACATGGAGGAGGTTGCTGAAGTTACAGAGACACCGGCATTAGTAGTATGATTGACATCAGTTATGATGAATGCAAAAAGCAACTAGCATCGGCAGGGATTCGGCCGATGTCGATCAGCACCAGTCAAACAGGGACCGATGTCAGTCGCCTATGGCGGTTCTAGAACTGTTTGTTGCATAGACAGTTAGTTTTTTGAACTAATTGTTTGCATGTAAAGGCTATTTTGAGTCTTGAGCTACGTGTCTATTATTAATAAACTAAGAGTCTAAGTTATTGTTTAAGTCTGGGATCTATTTATAGACCCATTGGCATGTATTGTAATTATGAGCTAAAAATAAAGGCAAGGGAGATCCTTCCATTGTAAGATCATTGAGTTACAGGTTTTTGAAAGCTTATAGGAGATCTACATGTGTAAGTAAGGTCTGTTGAATTGCAGGTTGCAAGTTCATGAGATATTTTCTTGAAGTACTTTAGAGTGCTTGGTGTACTGGCAGGGTTATTACTGACTAGTTTGAGAGGTGAACACCAATTCTGTGTGTGAGTTGTGTGTTGGGACTATTTTGGTAGGAGAGTGAACTCTTGAATAAAATTACTAAACACTTGAGGTGTGGGAAGCTTCTCAGAGGTGTGGAAGAAGAAGTGGCATCTTCTTTATTGTATTTTCTTTCTGGATGAGTATTAATACAAGATTGTGTATTGTCTCTCATATTTTGTGCTATTTGTGAATTCTAGTTACTTGTACTTCTGGTTAATTTTGCATGTTTAATTGCTTGTATTTGGTAATCATATTATGCTCTTTCTGAGGAGCAAGATCCTAACAAGTGGGATCAGAACAGGTGTGTTGTTCTTGGATTCCCCAACAATAACCACATCCCACACAAGCCTTCTCCATCCCAAAAATTACCATATATCAATCCTTGCTTAAACATTCCATCAAGAACACTTTACAAGTCATTGCCTAAATAATCTCATATTCTTTTCCCTATCTTGTATCTAGTCTTCTTTGGATGACGCTTATTGAGACACTAGATCTTATACAACATGGTTTATTCCATAGAGTTAGAGAACCTTGTCACACTATCATCACACAATATGATATTAATATTTATTTGAGATGTGAGGTCTTTCAATCCACTCTAATTCCTTGCCTCATCATAGAGTCTTTAGTTGATTTAGAATAGCAAGAGCACATCACTGATCCACCTATTATTGTCCTTATTTAGAATATGAGACATCAAGACAATGTTATCTAGGCTTGGTCTCTCATTAATAACTCTTTATTATCCTTGGATCTAGTATCATCTTATACCATTCACATTTAGTGTATGACATTAAATAGGTAGATTCAACCCAATAGAGTAGACCTTTTCCCATGAGTCATCCAACCTAATCTCCCTCATTTCCCTAAACCTAGAATTTACTAATAAATTTAGCTTCTTGTTATATCTGAGATTGATGGTCTTTGGAGTTATGTTTCTACACAAATTAACACTCTTAAAGAGCATTGAGACAATGCTAAGGTATTTTAGTTTCATCAAATTAACCCATTAACACCACTTATCTCAAATCCCATTCCACCAAATAATCAACCAAACCCATAGCAAATCTATTATGTATGTTGCTTGGGCCAAACTTTGAGGAGTGCACAAATTAAAATGTATTAATTTGCATATATATAATTTTAAATTTGTTTTCAAATTTAAAAGTATTCAAATCTATGTCTAAGCCATGTTATATGCTTTAATATTCTCCTTTGATTTTATTTAAGTTATTGCATTGGGGGTTTGATTTATAATTTTAATGGCTAACCAAATTGATGTATTACATTTTTTATTGTTTATTCGCCTTTACTATGTTTAATAGTTTATTTTGTACTTAAGAATTTCCAAAAATTTCCTAAATCTTATCTACCCAGCCACACAACATCTTTGTGCTCAGTCATAGCCTAAGTTGAAATACACATCAACATCTTGACCTACTAGAGGTGATATCATGAAACCCTTTTGTATAGACAATATAGGGAAAGAGAATCACTAAGATTCATCCATGTGTCACCATCCTCAATTCCTAAAGGTGATGTTAGAAAAATATTTTGTACAAAAAATCCTAGGTAATAAAATCACTAAGATCCATCCAAGTGTCACCATCTCACCCTCATAGAAGTGATGTCAATAAATCATTTTATATAGAAGATCCCAAGCAAGTAGATCATTGAGAGTCATCCACATGTCACCATATTACTGACCTAGATATGACATCATCATGGACCCTTTTACAAATATTTTAGTCAAGTGAAATGACAAGAAGCATCCACTTATCACTATGCCATTCACCTACATCCCCAAGATAAAAATACAATAGATCACACCTCAACCATCAATATAAAAATGACATGGAGACACGTGTCCTCCAAAGAGATGTAATCAAACAAAAAATACACCACTACTAATTATAAAAGAGTATAAAAGAGACATTTATCATAGTAAAATGACTAAGTATTTGATAACATGCAGAAGAAGATACATGGAATTAAATGGCTATGGAAATCAAGATTATGAATTTTAAATGAAAATATTAGGCATGGAAAATTAGTAAAAGTTATTTCAACCACTAATTCATAAAAAGTGATAAATGTTTTTATTCAATTGTTAGAAACAACACAACTAAATTAATATATTTAAAATTATCAAATCCAATTTTATCACATTTTTTTCAAACATCTAAGTGTACACCATGAGTCCAAAGCTCTCTTAGATGAAGAAATTTCCAATTTTTCACAAAGCAAAGGATTTTTAAACAATAGATTCAATGAAAACTATAGTTCATATTCCATTTCCCTTTACATACTATATTATAGGGTCAATCAAATATATTGATACAATGTTTGATTCAGTGGCCCTGAATCATGAATCAATAACTATTTTTCCATTTGGGAGGTAGTCAAGGTAGCCCAACACTAGAAATATGAGAATAAGTTGTCCATATTCATATGGAAATACATAAATGACCTATTTTCCATAAAATTAATTGGTCTACATAACATAGAGGCCAAGCTTGAGTTAATTCCATGGATAAACCTGTTGTTTGATTTTTTTTATAAATGGAAACATTTTAGGAAAATATCACACTTTAGGATAAGTAAAATTCTAGATGTATATATCAATGGCAATGGATTCAAGAAGTATTATATATTTCTATTGACTAAGATGACATACATGAAATATATGTTTATATCATGGATTATCAAAAAAAATGTTAATAACAAGTTGTAGGAATGGGATGGTAACTCAAGTACCTTAATAGTCTAGGGTCTGACCTCTACCAATCCTATCACTATCTTCAAGATAGGGGTGAGAATTGATATGGCCCTTTCGAATAGAATATATAGTTTTTATACCATTTCCTACATTAATGAGATACGGGTACATTTAATGGACATGAATTTGACATGAAATAAATTTATAATAATTAGAGAGATCATTAGCTCTAACTTAAATCTCATATCAACAATCCTCAAAGTTTGTTAGATGGTAACTTCTATATGATTTTATAGTGGATACTATAACTATGAAGGTGAAATCACAATTTCAAGAAACCTAGCAACCATCAATATAGTATCTTGAAAATAGCATATGCGATGAATTCAACAGTACCCATATGTACTGGTTGAAGAAGATAATGAATAAGTTGACCAAACCTTTTCACCCTATGGCGTATCAAGAAATTTATGAAAACGATACGCCTAGATTGTCTGCTCAAATAAATAAGTATATTAAAAAAATAGGT
The DNA here is from genome assembly GCA_037957365.1 of Torreya grandis. Classification (NCBI taxonomy): domain Eukaryota; kingdom Viridiplantae; phylum Streptophyta; class Pinopsida; order Cupressales; family Taxaceae; genus Torreya; species Torreya grandis. The sequence goes on along the minus strand of JARHVA010007535.1, from coordinate 187,355 downwards.
GATTACTAATTATACCCCAAGTTTACAATAATCAAAATTATGGTAACAAAGGTGCACTCTTTATACCTACCAAGGATTATGCTTGATAAGGTAGTTGAACAAGAAATTATTGCCCAACTAGTAGATAGTGTTAATCTTGACTTGAGGAAAGATAACAAAGTAGTTTTCCATCCCACTCCTCTTAATATTGGTAGAATACAATACACACCTATAAGTTTTTAGAAACATTCAGGCACATTATTAGTTTAAATAGGTACCTTTCAAACATTGGGACATTATAGGGAATGTTAGAGGACACCTCAAAAAATATGAAATAAAAGTAAGGATTAACTACGGGCACCACTATTATAATCATGAGAACATATTTATAAATGTTGAAGATGATTATTAAGTGTCTATTAGGATGTGTTGAGCCAACATGACTATGAGTTTTGTGTATATGATTCAATATTTCCCTCCTAACACTAGAGAAGATGTTAAAAGGATTTCCAAGTAACAATGGGTTTCTAAACCTACTCATGGATCCCCTCCTCAATTTAACCAAAGAAAAAAAGAATAATCTATCCCATATAGATCATCTCATGATGAAGAGATAGTTGGGAGTCCTCCAACTTCCCCTACACACATAGTTCTTTTTGCCTCCTCACAACACATAATTGAATAAGAAAGTCATGCATGTCTAAATGGAGCAACTAGTATATTTTTTATGTTGCATTTTCCTCTATTGAATTTTTCATAATAGGTAACTCTTTATTCATTCCTATCTCAAATACATATTACTCCTTATTATTTGACACCACAAATAAAATTATCTTAGTCTACTAGATAGTTATTTGCACCATCCATCATTATTCTAGTAGTGACTACTCTTGCCACTTCATCACCACAAATAATTATAATTCCTTCATTTTCCACTCCACCTCTTATTGAGATAGCCTCTAACACTACCATAATAATACTTAAATATATAAATAATCCTAGGATCTTACCCATTTATTCTCAAAAGGTGAAAGTGAAGGAATAACCAACATAAGTTCCTAAATAAAGGGAATATATAATAAGGGGTACATGAAGATCGTAATTTATCATGGTATATGATAATTAAGAGGTAGAGATAATAATGGATAATGAATAAGACCAAGTTTTTTAGATAAAAACTAAATATTCAAGGTTAATTAGTGAGACAAAAACATTAGACGTATAGGATAAATGAATGTCTGAGGAAAGTTCCCAATTAAGGGGAACATAGTTGATGGAAGGATCTGAAGAGATCAACCAAAGGTATGATAAATTGGTAGCGACTGAGCTATTTTTAGATAGAGAGGGATATGTTATGATAGAGGTAGAGTCACAACTACAATCAATAGTATAAGGGCCATCCCCAACTACATCTCTAGGTTCTCCACCTCATATCACATCAATGTCAACTATATTATCCAATACTCTAGTTATTCCTCTTTTGGTTGTAAGTCCTCCAAGTCCAAATTATTTTTAAACTTCCTCAATTTATGTAATTATAATTGGTATAACATATTCTTTATTTTCTTTGTAATCTTTAGGACATATAACCCAAACCCATGTTACTGCTATATTACCAATTTTACCCACCACATCCCATCCTAATGTTATGGATCATATGGCCACTACTAATATGAATGTGGGTTGCATATACTTTTGTTATTTACTATTTATAAAATATATTAAGAACCCTAGTGACCTATTCATTTTTTAGTAAGACTAGTCCTTAGTACCCTGAGCTAAGAAAAGTGACACATTTCGAAGTCTTGGTGTCTACCTCTATTTTTGATGCAAAAATAAACCTGCCTAGGCCATCTTCACAAATATAATTTCCTATTGGCTAAGATACATGTAAAAAGACACATATAGTTTTAGTGCAAAAAATAAATGGGAAGGCTAAATACATCATAGAAATACCAGTTAATAAGTAGGTTATTAGTTGGAGGAAGGTTATTCCTCCGTTAACTATAATAGAGATATATTGTTCAAAGGTTATACCACCTCTAAGTCTATCCCCTTCAATTAATTAAGGAAAAAATTTATCTAAACAATCCTAAAAACCAGAACAAACTAAACAAGAACCATCTATAGGGAAAAAAACAAATAGAGTAACAAGTTGCATTGAAATCTCCTTCATGGATTAGGCAACTATAATAGGAAGAATAAGTTAGAATATAAGGCTTGGTAATAAATAAGTAACCTACATTTAAATTCCATTTTGATAGACATACAAACACTTTAAGAAAATTAAAGAGGAAAACTATGATGACCAAAGGCTAATAGATAGAGCTGAAGTAGAGAGAAGATATCTTATCTCTAAATAAGAATAAGGTGAATCCCTCAGATCTATATAGGATTAGATAAGACCATTAAAGTTTTTTAAATGAAATAAGAGGGTTAGTAAAGGAAATGTTTATAATCTTTAATCAATCCATGTAGAGGTAGGAAGAGATGAGTATCATCCATCCCGACAAAGAGATCGTGGATAATTTATAGGTGATCACTAGAAGCTATTTGATAACATTGGTTTAATTAAGGTTTGAAAAGGACACCTCCCAACCCAAATGAGGATACATTCTTCAATTATTTAACAAAATAAAATATATGGATGATAAATTGTGTTTTATAATCTAATAAACATAAATAAGGATTATGCCCACCTCAATTTAATGATAACAACCAAAGTTGCTTGGGCACAAAATTATATTATTGAAAAAAGGGATGTTGTACTTGAATGGCATCAAGGGATGCAAGATTTGGTCCAACTATTTATAAATTGATATAAGGAGGATATCTCTATACTAATTGAATTAAGATTCATTCAAGTAGGTACTCCATAGGGGAAATTAGTGTCCAATCCAATTTTTTATAATCTTTTGCATACAACATTGGATAGATTTAGAGCAAAGATCAAAGGGGCAATTTACGTAACTAATGATGAGGTAATGCAACTAGTTAATTTTGTAAGAGATAAAATTATAGGTATTGAGTCACTACACACTGATTTTATATTTTCATTGGATATACACAAGAAACTTATGGACAAGCTTTCTTTAATATTCAAAAGAGTTCTACTCAATTTTGAGACCATTGACATGTAATTCAAAGCAAGTCATGCACTTTGACTTCAGACAGAAGTAGATAAGTAGGTAACTATGGAAATAGAGGTCATCCCAACCCACCTTAGATTAATTATATTCCCAATTACACATTGGTGCATACTTATATTGGGCTAACTTATGTCCCACTTCTAATAGCTACTTTGAGATCATCTCTAGTTTTATCCACATTAACTTCTACATCAACTTTATCATAGTGTAAATTATTACAATGGTGCCACATCAACACTTTGTAATTATATATATATTTATTTTCATGGTATATTTAAGATGTAACTATTAATTCCAAATTTATTTAACATGTATATATTATATTTTTAGATGACAAATTATATTTTGAGAGATTAATGTTGTACATGCATGCTTCACATGAGAATAACATATGATGTTATTTTTGGATTTGTATTTTTAGAATTTTCTTGAGAGATGAGGTCTTTCCCATACCAATATTATTTATAATTTTATCCTTTTATTAAAAATAGTTTTTTCTATTAATATTAATAGGGAATTATGATAAGTTTAGCTAACTTGTTCTTGATGTGCAAATCTTGATTCTTATCGAATTTTTTAGACTATGTAAGATGTGTTATCATTCTAGTATCTTATATTTTTTTATGTATGAGTTATATTTATAATAAAATTATTAATTTTAATATAATTTTTATTTGAATGATTTTCACATGTTGATTATAATCCCCATTTGTAGATTGGCAAGAGTAATCTAACAAATGTAGCAACCTTTGGTTATGCATGTTTAAGATTATTGTGTTTTGGTTCCCTTTGAATCCTAACTATGTTTGATTTTTAGTGAGATACAATATATTGTATTAAAAATTTGTATTATAATTTTTTGTCTTACCTAATTTCAAGTAACAATCTTGAAATGTCTCATCTTGTGTGGTCTATAAACCTCTTTTCTATCCTTTCACTATTTTTGTATTTTCTTATAGAATTCCTACCCACCTTAGTTATAACCATCATAATTACACATATTTAAAAGTATATATAGGTTTATCCATATCTAACCCATCCATATTAAAAAATATACTTCGATCATCACTATTTCACCATTAATTTATTATAAAATTGAATACCCTATAACTCATACCTTGGATTGAAATTCTTTCACCGATCCTAAAATGTTATAGGATACCTATTTATATTTATGGGGTGTGCATAAATCAAACATAAATAAGATATTTAAATTAGTAATATAGGGATAACATGAACCTATGACTCTATTTTATATGAAAATAATCACTTTAGTTGCACTGGAAGCACCTAAGAGATTAACTAAGCTAACCTCAGACACTAACTTACTATTCCCATATTTAGAAATCCATATAAAATCTAGGTATAATAAATGAGTTAAGAGATAACCCCAAGATTAGTAATTATCTCCATGAAGATAAACCCATATTCCACTACTCTTCATGGCCTAGCATCAACCTCAACCTCATCTTCAAACTCCAGTTTATACTGCAACCTAGAAAATTAGTTATTGGAGTTGTCCATGATTTACTCAAAAACCATGAGAAATATTTCCCTTAATTTTCTCCCTTAGAAGAATGAATGTAAAACAAATCAAGGCCTTTAAATTTTTTTTGTGAATCTTGAATGTAACCCATGAAGACATTGCATGAAAAATTTTACCCTTCACTTTATAAGATGTGGCCTATGACTAGTTTCTAAATATCCTAAAAGGTTTTATTACCTCTCGGGAAGAGTGTCAAAACACTTTTATAGCACAATTTTCCCAAGTCATTAGTTCAAGTGTTGTTTACCAACATTTTTCCAATATGAGGTGAGAACCTAATGAGCCAATCTGAGCCTTTAATTCTATATTTCAAAATATGTATAGTAGATTAGAAACTACGTATAAACCTAATAAATATCCAGTCCTTGACATGTAAAAAATTTCCTTAGATTCTTTGACTATTACATAGAGATATTGGTATTGACACACTACCTTTGGATTATGTTGAATCTATCAACATAGATAAATAATTAAATCCTCAATTTCAATCCCTGGCCCTACTAAACCTTGGTCCTATTTTCCCAAATTTTAGTCCAATTCTAAAATTAAACCAAAATACTATGAGCCAAAGCTAGAACCAGGTGTATAATTAATTTCCTTTACACTAGGTTCTACATAATTAACATCTTAGATTCCTAAACAATTCTACCCCTTACCAACAAAACATGAATATGTCATTGATACTAGATAATATTGTTATAGCATAGGGTACCAATTTTAAATCCATAGAATATAATTGGAATCAATCCATAGAATGGTCCAAAAATTGAGTAATGAGTTCCTAAACATGTTGAAATTAATGGGTAACATTAGATGATAGAATATTAATCAAAGGTTCAGATTCAAAAGATATAACAAACCTTTTAATAGGTTTATAAATAATAAATAAAAGTAGGTGATATCCAATAGGATTATAGATATAAATATCATGGAATCATCCCTTTTTAATTGGTGCAGGGTTCACAACACAACATAACATGGTGAATTAGATCACATCAAATTCAATAATTATTTGGAGATATTTTAAAAGGATATGGATGGACAAGAGAATTATACTAACCATTTATATCCAAATTCATCTAATGCTTTAGGACATCATAATACAATAATGGTCCTTGATACCTATGACTTCCCTTTCCCAATGGAAGATGATAATAGACCCAAGGACAATATCGATGAGATCCATCCCTTATAGTATTAAAATCAAGAATGGAATAATTATAATCTAAGGAACAAGTAGCCTTTGATTACCTAATAATAATAATTCTACTACTCCTCCTGATCCCAAGGCCAAAAAAAACCTTCCTCCTCCCAAGGAGAAAGACCAATTACAAAGCTAAGAACATGAAGGAAAATGAGGGTACAACATTTTTGAGGATATCAAAGATTAAATCTAACATCAACCTTTTTTATTTATCCCAAATCACCAAATTAATATATCTATTACTCAATTCTCTAGAAGGGAGGACATCTAATAAGTCTAAAGCTACCCCCACCAATCTAATGGTATATAAAGATAATGAAGCACCACCATTTATGATGATTATCAAAATGTTTAGAAAGAATGTACATAATTACTTGGTTGACTCTTATCCAAAGTGATTCCTACAACCATCTACCAAAATTTAGGTTTTGATTCTAGATAGGTTAAAAAGAGTGGTTTTATAGATAGACATGTATTTGAATATGTGTGTTAGAGAATAAACAATCACGCATATTTATTTAGCATATGAACCACATTTGTAATAAACCATTGATACATAGGTCATGGACATTCCAAAATCATACGTTCTAATATTTATTCAAAATTGGTCAAAGACATTGAATGGGTACATGGCCATAAATTTCACATGCATGTGGCTACCCTAGAAAGGAGTAGTAAGCCATATCAAATTAGACTGAGATATGAATATGACATAATTTATTACTGAGTACAATGAAAATAATGATAATATTTATTTTGTATATTAACATTCAGGTGTGTATACTTTTACCACCAAATAAGAACTTCATGAATAAGAATTCAAAGGTCTTATTGACCAAATTTGATGTTTAGGTCAAATTAGAGCACCCATAGTAAAAAACTTATATTTTTAGGTCAATAATGGGGTATAATATATTTTAATAAGGTGTTTTATAGGTTAAATATTTCAACTAATGTTGTATTATCTTTGTTCAATTCATTTTTATGTCCTTATATCATTTTTAGGTCATTTGAGGGGTTAAATAGGTGCATTTAATATTTTGTACAAGTTTACTGGGAAATGTTCAAGTATAAAAATTTTATTTAATTTCCCATTTGTCATTAAATGTATTATCTGATAAAACTAAAAATATGGTAGGTTGTTCTGAGAAAACGCAATTTTATTAGCAAAAATGGAGAAAATGGCACTTGTATGACCTCTTTGGGAAGTGTACCAATTATAAAAGGTTAAAATGTGACTCTTAATCTTAAAAAAACTCATATCCACACTTGAAATAAATTTTTAGTGTCATTTATTTCTCAAAACGATTCATCTCTCTTCTCACCCTTCTTGGCACACAAAAGTGACTTGCAGGTTTTTGCTTGGTACCTCTAGTAGGAAGGATTTTAGGAAGAATAATTTTGGGAGTTTTGTTTAAACTTAGAGACCTTAATTTTAATATAAGTAATTTTTATAATTATCAAATTTACTTTATGAACCATCTCTAATAAGTTGATTATGTAAATTTGCCTATCAATCTATGCACCCTTTAGGTTTTCCTTCATTATAGGTAAATATATAAAAAATACATATTGATATTACTTTAAGAGGATATTTAATCTCCCCTAAAATGCTCTCCATGATTTGTTTCACAATTGGAGTTATTTTTATGAGTCAAGTACATCAAGGTTCAAAGAGGAGCATCACTCTATGTGGTTGGAAGATTTCTCCTACTTACAACATATTCATACTTTGGTCATGGTTTTAGAGAGTTGGAGTAGGTAACTTATCATGATTTCAATGTTATATTATTTCCTTTCATTTTATAATATCATCTTATATGGTATGTTCCATAAGAGTACAATCATGAAATATCATGTAGCTAGTTTATCATAGGACTGTCACATACAATCAACTAATGAATTTCTGCTAAAGCCTTCAAAAATTATATGGGATTAATTTTTTGGACTTAAAATGATTAAAAAAAATTCATGGTATAAATAAGAAAGAAAATCCTTTCACTTTTCAATAAAATGACACTATAGCAATCATACATAACACCTTATTAATTGTATGCCATGAATATGCTCACCCACAGGCATTTAAAAGAAGAAACCACATGAAAACTAAGAGCATGGAATTTGAAATCCATTTACAAGTTGTGAACATTAATTTTAAGATATTTTTATGAAATAAGATTCATTGAATGGTGAAAATAATGCATACTACTCATCATCCCATACCACTACCTATATTTTGTAGGTAGCCACCTACAAACACCATAACAGAGAGCTAAACACCCTTGGGAGGTGTTGAATGAATAAATATAACTATTCCTAGAGCTATAATATGATAAATATACCTTGGAAGACTTGTCTTCAAGAATAGATGAGTAGATGATAATGAAGGGATATTTTAAATGTGATGATTTTGTACTCAAGGACATTTTCACAAAAAATGTAAAATAGAGAGCTTGAGGTTTTTGTTGACATCCTAAAACAAGGTTGAAAATAAATTTTGAGGTTTTTAATGATTTTGCCTTATATTATTTATCATGAAGAAGATTATATATAAATTTTAGGATAGGAAGAGCCTTATAAAGTGGTTTTTAAATAACTCAAAGGTTCCCTCAAAAGCACTGTGCGCAGATAGTTTCACTATAGGTCTTGAAGACACAAAATCGCCTTAACATTAAAAAATATAATGAGGCATGTTATCATGTTTTGAATAGTCGTAAGAATAAAATATCACACATGAACATATAATTCATCCTATATAATAGGTTATAATATGTTTCAATTCATAAAGTGACCTATAGTTGTCCTTGGTATGGAATGTACATCTATAGCCAATACAGGGTCCAAATTTGAAAAGTTGTTTCTCTCTTGAAACATTGAGTGATATGGTATGATTGATAATTTATAAGTGATTAAAATATCCAAAAAAGGACCTATGTCTTAAGATATATCATAATCACCTTTTCATCCCATTTATGCCTATGGTGTAAATCCATAGTTAGTTAGAGATGATTGAGGTAGGGTAGAAAGTGACTTATGCATATATTTTTATGATGAAATTAATGTTTTTTCACCTTATGAGTGGTATAAAGAGTTATATAGTATCAATACAAAACCTTTTAGGTAGTAAACACTTACAACAAGGTTAAAAGACATGGTGTCGTAGCCAACAAGGGTAGTGAGCAAATTTAAATCCTAAAGAGATAGTTTAGCTTAGGTATGAAATGGATTGGTTAAGACCAATACTAAATCATAATTGAGAGATTAAAAGGATATATTTACCAATTTTTATTATGGTATATTTCATTTAATTTCACCTATAGGGTCAACCCCATATCTACCTACAATAGGCAAGCAGGGGTCCTTCAAAAGCAAAACTCAGACTTGTGAATTCAAAGGTATGGAGAGTTCTTGAGGGGCCAAGTTGTTATATTAGGATTGGGACCATTATGACAAGTTCATGAAAATTTCAAAGGGTATTTTACATTTGATATTTATAAAATAAGAGAGATCTTATGATGCAAAGATAGTCAACCTTATAAAACCCTTGCATAGTCAACCCTTTAAGGGTATGTCTTGTGAGTTTTAATGTTTTAAATGGGTAAATGAAACCTTAAGAGGTTATAATTATATGTAAGGCACTCTAATGACTTGAGTAATAACCTCTAATTGTTTTTTTGACTAAGAGAATAGGGGAAGTACCCCTTATTTAATCTAAAATAGGGGGTACTTCCCTTTAAACACCAAAGTTGCAGTCTTGAGTCTTGGAGATACATGGATGGATAAAGTGGTGTTTTAACATTTAAAAGGGGTTTATAAGGTTTTATGACACCTATTAAATCATAATAGACCAATTATATGAGGTTAAACATGGTATAATGGTTTGAGCCCTCAGATTTGTAGTTAAGCCCACAAGACCAAATTTGGGATTAGTGTCAAATGGTAGGCCACTTTGATTTATAGATATTTTTGAGCCTTATAATTAGTTGGAACATGTTTTAGGGACACTAACAGAGATGTTCAAGATATTTGGATGGAAATAAGATAACAAAAGGGTCATTTTGGGCTTAATCTTGAAAATAACCTACTAGGAAAATATTAGGCTTATGGCCAAAATGAGATTCCTTTACACTTATCGCATGAGGTGATATTTATATAATATATATCCATGGGATTACCATATAGGTTTCAAAGATATTAGGAGAGAAAAAGAAACATTGGATAGGCCATTTTTGGCTCAAAAAACATCTTAGTCTTGTAAGAAGGAGAGAGACAAGCTCGATAATCCATATTTTGAAGCTCATATCTTACATGAGTATTTTAATGGAATCCATAGAAACTTGGAGGAGTTAAATAAGGTCCTAAAAAAACATTTTTTGGAATTATTCTGAAACTCCAATGTCAGGTTTTTATAAAACAAGCTTAAGGGTCAAAACAAACCTATAATCAATCCTAAACCCTCAACCAAGACCTGATGGAGAAAATGATCTTATAAATCTAGTTTAATTCCATATTTTTACCATAAAAATTATTATATTTTTAATATTATTCCATCAGGATCTGTCACATGCTAACTAACTATATGGACCTATACGGATGAGGTAGAAACATAATATTTTGACCATTTTTTGTGTTGTGCAGGATACATGAGGAGTTAAGAGATGATTTTTTTTTGGAGAGAATATTTATACTTTTAATAATTATTAATATTCATTTAATTCCTTGAAACAAATTATAAGTGCCTCAACTAGGTGATTCAACTCAGCCAGTCAAATCTGGCATATTAGACAAGCTAGTGAAGAAGATGGAAAACTTCAAATGAGCTCATTTTAAGGTGTCCCTACTCATTATAATGATATTTAGGGTATTTAAATGTTTAATTAACTTCTTCCCATGTATTTTTATGATAAAATTAAGTCATTTTTGAGGCCAAGTGTGCAGGGTGCATGAAAAGGCATGTTTCTAGATAATAAATGATGATGGTTCACTTTCTAGTTATTTATAGAAGACCAAGCATACAAAAAATCCATGCATAGGTATTTATGATGTCCCTAACCTAAATTAAAATCATCATACCTGGTCATAATCAGTTACAAGGCATTCAAATGGCCTAATCATGTAGGCATTTTTTAAGCCAATTTTGAGGAATCTTATGCCACTTTTCATGAAGTTTTTGACTTGGATTGACACTTTTAGCTCCTATAATTGCATGGTTTGTCCCATATCCTTCTCAAATTCACAATTAAATATTCCTCTCAGCTTTAAAAATGTACTTTTTACCCTTGTACTTCTTTCTTCTTCTCTCCCTCACAAGCCTTATAAGAACTAGCCATTTGGGATTGTATTGGATGCTCCACCAAAAGTATGGAAAATCCATGATAAAATGCATAAATTTTGATGAATAATATAAATAATTTTTACCTCTTACATTAATTTTATTATTTTTATCATTTGTAATGTTTTATTTTTTCATAAGTGAAGACTATGGATTTCTTAGCATGTTTTGTCATTCTTTCATCCTATTTCGAGTTAGAAAACTTCTTCTTGCAAGGCATGTGAAGTATTATAGGATATTTATAGGTTTGATAAAGTTTGTAGATTCATTATTTTACATCATAGGAATCTGATCTAGTCATCCTAGCTATGTATATTTGTCCATAACCTCATAATGTAGCATTAATGTGAGAAGATGAAGATTGGAGAAGTGTAGGTTCAGTTTATCTCTTGATTTCAAGTGTAAGATGCATATGGTTGGATGTAGTCAGTCAATTTGGTGTATCATCTCACTTATGTTAGTTTTATTTTAGTTATCTCTATCCCTTTTCACCCCCCAAAGTTATTTTTATTTGTAATCCAAAGTGGTACATAAAGGGAGCTAGCCCTATCTAAAGATTAACCTCATTCCTTAGGCTACCCACAAGTCTAGAGGTGATTCCATTTTGAAAATTATATGAAGAGAGATTTTAATCTCCTCAAATGGTGTAAATCTAAGTGACAATAATTTTTTGTCATGCTTGATGGGACTCTTGGTCCAAGAAGTTAAGATATTTTTGGTGTTGTCACTTAATAATTAGACTTTAAAGGCATATATTCAAGCATCAATGGTGACTCCAAAGCTATATCATCTTGTCAAGAAAACTAGGTGATACTTTGAATATTATTGGTAACATTTTTTTTTTTTGTTTCCTAATGAAGTTTTATGGCTGGCCTTATGTTAAGTACAACTTCACACAAGTTGGTAAGACTTTCCAAGCTTATGATATTCGTCATCAATATGATAAATTTATTAAACAAAACTATCATGAAGTGTATCAACCCCAATATGGTTATTTTCAGCCTCAATATGATCATTATTAGCCTTCTCATCTTTCTTACTAGTCATATAGTTAGCCTTCTCAATGTCTTGTTTCCCCTAGTCAACCTAGTCACTCTTCAACTCCATCCATTTCCACCTTCAAGAAAACACTCTTGGAATATGAGAAGTACCTATTAGAGCTTGATACTTTAAGGGGATGTGATCAAAATATTCCTAATCATTCCATTTGTCAAGTGAGAAATGAATTATATCTATTCAAGAGAGAGTGGGCACCTATTGAAAGATCTAATTGGCAAAGGCTTACAAATGAGATGATAGATGAGAGTGGTTTGATTTCATCCTTGGAAGATAGGATAGGATTTAATGAGAGACAACCTTAACAATTTTATCAAACTTAATATCCACTTCCCCAAGTTTCTTATCAGTCCTACATGGTTCCCACTCATCAACCCAATCAACCTTATCAAGGCCATCCTTTTCCAAATCAAGTGGACAAAAGAGTTGATAATAATAACCTTGTGTTTAAAGCAAACCTTGATAGGAAAATTGAGATGGAAAATATGCATATGAAATAGTCCATGTTGGTAGTAAAATAAGTGGATTTCAAACCCTCATTTCCATCTCATATTGTATCCCCACCACCTCAAAAGGAGACCTTTAATCCTAATATCTCAAGTTGGAATAAGATAGTGGAGTCATGGGGAAAGAAATAGGAGAAAAGTCTTGACAAATAATGTAAAATTGAAGATAAGCTTAATCTTATTCAAACACCTCCCACCCTTCCTCAAGAAGAGAACTCAAATCCTAAGATCCCAATTTTGATAAAAAATAGTAGAGTCATGGGGAAAGAAAGAAGATAGAAGCATTGTCAAAAAGTGTGAAGTGGAGAATAGAGTTGATCCTTTGCAAGTTCCTCCAACCCTTCCTCAAAAAACTTCTTTTATTCCATATAATCCCTCATGTACACCTCATAATCATGATTATTCTTATGATCTTGAAGAAACACTTTTCCAAGAGGATCTAGTCAAGAAAATTGAAGATTTAGAGTCAAAGATGAAGTTTCTAAGTCAAGGTGTGATGAAAGGTTTAGACCCACAAGAAGATTCTATGCTTAAACACACCCCATTTCACCTCCTTCAAGAGAGTTCCAAATTTGAGTAAAATTTGAATGAATTAGATGTAAAGTGGAAGGAAGAAAGTCAAGTTATCTTAGCCCAAGATCTACCTTCCCTTACTCAAGAGCTCCTAAAAGAATCTCTTACTTTTCATTCTCAGCTTGATTTTGAACTCTATGTTCCACCTCCACCAACTATTTCTTTTTTTCCTCATTCCATCACCCTTTTCATTTATGGACCTATGGTGTGGGAATTAAAATAAGAGTATATGGTTGATAAAAGTTTATAAATCTTTTTTGAATAAAATTCAACTCCTTGGCAGCCTTATTGGGCTAAATTACCAAATTTTGAGATGCAAAGTCTTGGCATCACTAGAAAGGAGATGGAATATCTTGAAGCCCATGAGAATCAAAGTAATGATATGGTATTTAAGATGAAAATTGAGATCCTTCAAGAGGTCCTAAGTGATTAAGAAGAGGTGAGTTCTTGTGTTGAATCCCCTTATTTGGTTGATGATGAAGAATACTTTCCTTGTGTTGAAAAGCCTATCTTGAGAGAAGAAAATGAAGAAGATCAAGTCTAATTCATGGTTGATCAAGAATACCTCATGAGTTATTATGATGAAGAGATTACCATAGGTACTCCATTTAATGAGTAAAAATACAATCCAAAATCTCTTATCTCCATATTTTATGGTATGTGTATTCATGAAGATAACCCTAATGCATCCATTCTTGAGGAGTGCATCCATGAGGAAGGTGGCCAAGACTTGAAGAAAAAACTACATGAGAAAGACTCCATGCTTGATTATGAGGTTGTGGATGACCTATTCAAGCATGAAGAGGTCATGGTGTTAGATGAAAAAGAAGATAAGGATGATTTGTAGCTCCAAATGGAGCTCTTTAAAAATCTTGAAGACATTTTCCAAGTTGAAGGCCAAGTATATTACAAGGCAAAGAAAGAATCTTCCTTGGAGGATAATGACGAATATTGGGAAGAATTTGAAAAACTCCTTGATGAGCTAGAAGAACTTGTAGCTGAGAGAAATATTAATATTATTTAAATCACTATGGAAGATAAGAAGGAGGAGTTAATTTCCTTGATCAATTTGTTTGGAGCTACTTGGTTCTCACTGAATATCATGCCAATGAAGTTGGCAAATGTTACAAAAGAGTTGGAGGAATCAATGCTAGAGTTTCAAAGGCTACATGCCTCATTCAATCCTCCATGTCATGAAGAAATAAGAGTATCAATATTTACCTTTGACATAGGGGGAGTTATGCTCATTATTATTTGTACATATTAGTCTGTTCTTTGCTTCCCCTAAGTTCTTTGAGCACATGTGTGTTTGCTTTGTTGGTGTGTATATTTTTATTTTTGTGGTTGAGGTAGTTTTTAGTGTCTTGTCTTGATCAAAGTTTTGTGGTTAATGGTCAAAGTTTTTATTGTTTATCTTAGTCCTTAGATGACTCCATAATCCTAGTGGACTAATAAGGCTACTAGTCTAGTTAGTATATAAGGCATACTACCCCTATGAGTCACCAATTTGTTGACTAAATCTGATTTTTAAGTTAAATTGGGGCACCCCTAGTAAAAAACAAAGTTTTTTAAGTCTATAATGGGGTATAAAAATTGTAATAATGTGTTTTATAGGTTAATTTACGTCAAATAATGTTATATTAGATTTAGTCAATTAGTTTTTATGTCCTTATATCATTTTTGGGTCATTTGAGGGGTCAAAAAGGTGCATTTCATGTTTTGAACGGGTTTATTGGGAAATGTTCAAGTGTAAAAAAGTTATTTCATGTGTAATGTGTCATAAAATGTCTTAATTAACTGAAAAAACTAAAAATATGGTAGGTTGTTCAGAGAAAAGGTAGTTTCCTTCATTAAAAAGGAGAAAATGGCACTTATATGACCTCCTTGGGAAGTGTGCCACTTGGAAAAGGTTAAAATGTGACTATTAGTCTTCCCAAAACTCATATAAACTCTTTAAATAAACTATATATGTCATTTATTACTCAAAACCATTCATCTCTCTTCTCACCCTTCTTTGCACACAAAAGTGACTTGCAGGGTTTTGCTTGGTACATCTAGTAGGAAGGGTTTAAATTAGAATGATTTACGTAAGTTTTTTTAAATAAAATACAATAATTTTCATATAAATAAGTTTTATAATTATCAAATTTACTTTATGAACCATCTCTAAGAAGTTAACTATGCAAATCTGCCTATCAATATATGTACCATTCAGGTTTTCCTTCATTCTGGGCAAATCCATTCAAACTAATTGCTAATATTGTTTCCAAAGGATGTTTAATCTCCCATAAAAAAATTTTCATGCTTGGTTTCACAATTGGAGTTGTTTTGATGAGTCAAGTACATCAAGGTTCAAAGAGGAGCATTACTCTATGTGGTTGGTAGTTTTTTCTTACTTGTAGCATATTCATACTTTGTTCATGGTTTTAAAGATTTGGAGTAGTTATTTTATGATGATTTAAATTTTATCTTATTTCCTTTAATATTATAAGGAATTTTACTTAAGAGTGCAGTCATTAAATATCATGTAGCCAATTTACTTACAGTCAGCTAATGAAGATATGCTAAAGCCTTCAACATGTACATGGGAGTCATTTTGTGGCTTTAAAATTTCATGGTATAGATAATAAATAAAATTATTTCACTTATCAAGAAAAGGAAACTATATAAATCATACATAACACCTTCTTAATTATTGACCATGAAAATGCTCACTCATAGGTGTTTGAAAAGAAGAGACCACATGAAAACTATGAGCATGGTATTTGACATCAATTTACACATTTTTAACATTAATTTAAAGATATTGGAATGTATTAATACTCATTTAATTCTGAAAACAATGAATCCTATTCATTATCCCATACCACTACCTATATTTTGCAAGCAACCACCTAAAAGCACCATAACAAAGAGCTAAACACCCTTGGGAGGGTTGAATCAAGAAATGGAACTATTCATAGATATCTAATATGATAAATAAACCTTGGAAGACTTTTATTCAAGAATATATGAGTAAATTATATTGAATGGATCTTTAAAATGCAATGAATATGTACTTAGTGACATTTTCCTAAAAAATGTAAATTAGAGAGCCTAAGGTTTTTGTTGAGATCCTAAAATAAGGTTATAAAGAAATTTTGAGTTTTTTAATAATTTTTAATTATATTATTTATAATTAAGAATATTTTATAAAATATTTAGGAGAGGAAGATCCTTATAAAGTGGTTTTTAAGTATCTCAAATGTGCCCTCAAAAGCACTGTGGGCAGACAGTGACATCTATAGGTCTTGAAGACACAAAATAGCCTTAACATTCAAAGAGATAATGAGGCATGGTTTCATTTTTTCAATATTAATAGGAAGTTAAGATCAAAAATTAAAATGGAATTCATCCTTGATAATATTTTATACTATGTTTCAAGTCATAAAGAGACCTACATTTGTCTTTGGTATGAAATTTACATCTATAACCAATACAAGGTCCAAATTTGAAAAGTTGTTTCTCTCTTGTAACATTGAGTGCTAGGGTATGTTTGATGCTTTGTAAGTGATTAGAATATCCTAAAAATTACATAGGTCCTAATATATATCATAATCACCTTTTAATTCCATTTATGCCTATGGTGTATAACCATAGTAAACTAGGGATGACTGAGGTAGTGCAGATAGTGACTTATGCATATGTTTTAGTGGTGTTTAGCCCATGAAGATGTTTTTAAGATGAAATTAATTTTGTGTGACATAATAAGGGGTAAAATGAGTTATATATCATCAATATAAAACCTTATAGGTATTGAACACCTACAAAAAGCTTAAAATACATGGTGTCTCAACCAAAAAGGGTAGTGAGAAAATTTAAATCCTAAAGAGATAGTTTAGCCTAGGAATGAAATGGATTGGTTAAAAACACTGATAAATCATCATAGAGAGATTAAAAAGAGATATTTACCCATTTTTATTAGGACCTATTTCATGGAATTTCACCTATAGGGTCAAGCCCATATCCACCTATAGCATGCAGGTAGGGGTCCTTCCAAGGCAAAACTCATACTTGTGAATTCAAAGGTATGGAGAGTTATTGAGGGGTCAAGTTATTTGATTAATATTTGGGACATTATAACATGGTAATTTAAATTTGAAAGGTAATTTTAAATTTTATATTAAGAAAAGAAGAGAGATCCTATGATACAAAGACATTCAACCTTCTAAAACCCCAACACAGTCGACCCTTTAAGGATTTATCTTATGGGTTTTGATGTTTTAAAGGGGCAAATGAAACCTCCAAAGGACATAATTTTGTTTAAGTCACTATAATTACTTGAGTAATAACATCTAATGATTATTTTGACTAAGAGAATAGAGGAAGTACCCCTTATTTTATCTCAAATAGGGGGTACTTTCCTTTAAACACCAAACTTGTAGTCTTGAGCCTTGGAGATACATGAATGGGAAAAGGGGCATTTAAACCTTTAAAATGGGTTTATAATGTTTTATGATACCTATTAAATCATAATAGACTAATTATAGGAGGTGTAAAATGGTATAATGGCCTGAGCCCTCAAATTTGTAGTTAAGCCCACAAGAACAACATTGGGCTTAGTGTCTAATGGTAGGCCACTTTGAATTCTAGATATTTTTGAACTTTATAATGAATTGTAACATTTTTTAGGGACCCTAATATAAATTTTCATGCCATTTGGATGGAAGGAATCATTTTTAGCTTAAGCTTGTAAATAGTCTACTAGGAAAAGATTAGGCCTATGCCCAAAATGAGAGTCCTTTACACTAATAACATGAGATTATATTTATATAATATTGAGACATATCCATGGAGTCACCACATAGGTTTCCAAACTTTTGTGGAGCAAAAGAAACCTTAGAAAGGTCTTTTTTGGCTCAGAAACCAACTTAAGCTTGTAAGGGGAGAGAGCCAAGCTTGATAGGCTATATTTTGAAGCTCATATATTTCATGATGATTTTAATGGAAGATATAAAAAATTGGAGGTGTTAAATAAGTTCCTAAACAATCATTTTGTGGAATTATTATGAAACTCCAATGTTAGGTTTTTATGAAACAAGATTAAGGGTCAAAACAAACCTAAAACCCTCATAAACCCTCTGCCAGGACTTGATGGATAAAATGATCTTGTAAATATAGTTTACTGACATAATTTTCATATAAAAATGATTATATTTTTAAGAGGAATCCATCAGGCTCCCTCACATTATAACTAGTTACGAACTTGTATGGATGGGGGCAAAAATAGGTTATTTTTTACTATTTTTTGTGTTTTATATGATACAAGAGTTTTTAAGAGATTAAAAAAAGTTTTTAGAGAATATTGATACTTTTAATAACTCCTAATATTTATCTCATGCATTTAAACAACTTTTAAGTGCCTCAACTAGGTGATTCGACTTAACCAGTACAATCTGACATACTAGACAAGCTAGTGAAGAAGATGGAAAACCTCAAATGAGCTCATTTCAAGGTGTCCCTAATGATTATAGGGACATGGAGGATATTAAAATTTATCATTATCTTCATCCCATGGAGTTTTATTTTTAAATTAAATCATTTTGGAGGCCAAGTGTGTAAGGTGCATGAAAGGGTAGTTTTCTAGACACCAGATGACAATGGCTCACTTTCTAATTGTTTCCATAAAACAAAGCATAAAACCAATACAAGTAAAGGAATTTATTATGTCCATATCATACATTACAATCATCATACATGGTATTACTTAGTTGTAATTCATTCAAATAGGCCTAATCATGCAAGCATTTTTTTTAAGTCAGTTTTGAGGAATCTTATGCCACTTTTCATGAATTTTATGACTTGGATTGACACTTGTATCTCCTAATATTTCATGTTTCATCCCATATCCTTCTCAAATTCATAATTAAATACTCCTATTATATTTACAAGTGTCACTATGACCCTTGGACTTCTCTCTTCTCTCTCTCACAAGCCCTATAAGAACTAGCCATTTTGGCATTATATTGGATGTTCAACCTAGTATGGTGAATACCTGATCAAATGTATACCTTATGATTAATAATAAAATTTATTTTTACCTCTTCCATTACTATTTTTAGTGTTTTCATTTGTAATGTTTTATTTTTGCATAAGTGAAGACTATGGATTCCTTAGCATGTTTTGTCATTCTTTCATCCTACTTATAGTTGAAAAACTTATTCTTTTAGAGCATGTGAATTTTTATTGGATATTTCCAAGTTTTAGTGATTTTTTATATTAATTATTTCCCTCATAATCCTCTTGTATATCCATATTATTTATGTATATTCATCCATAACCTCACAATGTAGCATTAATGTGAATAGATGAAGATTGGAAAAGTGTATGTTTAGTTTGTCTCTTGATTTCAAGTTTAATATGCATATGGTTGGATGTCATCAGTAAATTTGGTGTATCAACTCAATTAGGTTAATTTATTTGAATTATATCTATCCCTTTTCACCCCCTAAAGTTAGTTTTAGTTACAATCCAAAGTGGTACATCAACGAAGCTATCCCTATCTAGACATTCGCCTCATTCCTTAGGCTGCCTACAAGCCTAGAGGTGATTCCATTGTGAAACTTGGATGAGGGGATATTTTCATCTCCTTAAAGGGTGAAAATCCAAGTGATAATATGTCCTTCTCAATTATAGACACTTTATTTTGATGGTGCCCAATCAAAACAATGTTCAAGTGTTAACATGGCCATCATTGATCTAGAAAGGAAGTAGTACCTATCTACCTACATGTTTTAGTTCCCTTTCACCAACAATAGAGTTAAGTATGAATCTATAATTCTTGGTGTATAATTTCTAATAAATCATAATGTTAAGCAACTACAAATATTTGATGACTTTGATTTAGTTGTAAACTAAATAAGAAATCAATATTAGTGTAAAATCACTTATTTAAATAAATACAAACATCAATCATCAGACCTAATTAAATCCTTTGAAGCATTTAACATCAAATCCTTCCCAAGGGAAGATAACTAAAAATAATACTTTTTATCAAATTTAGCTACTAATTTGGTACCAGTCCAAGAGTCTAAAATATATAAATTCTCAATTGAACTGATTCCTAGCCCTTCTATCCTAGACAACATGGAAAAATTCTAGGTGTTTGAGAATGATTACTAGATTATGCAATTCATGAATATTTCTATAACTCTTTAATCCTAGATAATAGATGAAAAATATATTGATTCGATATAGATTGAAGACTTTGGAGAAGATGGTATTTTGAAACTAAAGGAGAATTGTATCCCTTTAAACATGGTCTCCTTGGAATGAGATTTTCATTTAGATCCCTAGGCTCAAAAGCAAAAAAAAATCAAATCAATAGATTTTAATTTCATAAAATAAAATCTAGGAATTGACCATCATTCCTAGTTTGTGAATGTGGGCTTGAGTTTCATAGATAATGAAAAATAAAGGTTGAAGAGATTGCCTAAAGAATATAAATTTGTAATTGCAAGGGCATATGATGATTTGAAGTTATTTGACCCTAGGGTGATCTCTAACACTATTCCACTAAAGCTAGATCACAATTCTTTCAAGTAAGTATAATATCCATAGAATCTAATCATAGAACCTCTCATAAAAATTGAAGCATAGAAGCTATTAGATGCCAAAATTATTTTCCATAATTAGACATCTAACCTATGTATCCAATCTAGTGCTAGTAAAAAATAACAATGGAGAAATAAAACTCTATGTTAGTTTTAAAAACTTAAATAAACCATCACAAAAGTATAATTACCCTCTACCTCATTTATATGAGGTAATTAAAATGGTAAGTGGATCTGAGATGATGTCATTCTTGGATGGATTCTCAATTTACAATCAACTATAGGTTGAAGTAAAATATATGATGAAGATTGCCTTCACCACAAAATGGGGGACTTTTTCATATAAAAATATGTCATTCAACCTAATTAATTTAGGATATACCTTCCAAAGAGAAAAATATATTTCCTTTGAAAGACGAGTGGGGAAGTGTATCATTATCTACATGGATGACCTCAATAGATTTTTAAAAGATAGAGTTGATCACATAGAACATCTAATTTTTTTTGGATAGATGTAGAAGATATGTAGTCTATTTTAATCCAAAGAAAAACATTTTTGGAGTTACTGAAGGAAAGATGGTGGGCCATGTCATCACCAAATATGGGATCTCTATTGATCTATAATGAGTTAAGACCATTTTTAATTTTACCCCACCTAAAAATAAGAAATATTTGAAATATTTCTTAGGAAATATTAACTTTGTATTGAAATTTATTTCTGGTTTTACAAAGATCATCAAGCCATTGAATGCTATTTTGTAATAAGATGCCAAGATAGAGTGGATAATAGAGGCTAGGAAAGCCTTCATGGACATCAAGACTACAATCACTCAAGTTTCAATTCTAATTATTTCAAAATTTAATAAATATTTTAATCTTTATTCATTCACCTCAAAACATAATGTTACTATAGTAATTACACAAAATGTGGAAAATAATGAACATCCCATTTCCTTCATGAGCATCAATTTGAAGGATACAGATTTGAAATATTTCATGATTAACAAATAAATATATGACTTGAGAAAAGTTTTCAAAAAAATTAGGCATAATATTTGAGGAATAAAACATACTCCATCATCTTAGACCTAGCTATCAAGCTCACACTTGGATAGAATGAGTTTGGTGAAAGAAGAGGAAAATGGATGGCCAAACTTCAAGAGTTTGACCTCAAAATCAATCCTACTAAGATGGCAAGAGGCCAAGGAATCATCTAGATAATGACTAAAACTAATCCACACATCCACATTGAGTAGATCAATGAGGCTCAAGTAGATGGTGGAGAATGGTACTCATAGATCATCCACTACCTACTTATATGAACATGTCCTTCTAAACTAAGTAGATATCAAAGATGATCCCTTAAGTTAAATCAAATCACTACATGATCAATAAATGAGTATTATATAGGAAGAACTATGAAAGAATATTTCTAATATGTGTTTCAAGAGAATAATCTAAGGACATCCTAGATAATTTACATCAAAATATTGGTAGTGGATATCCCTCAACTAACACTATAGCTCACAAGATTCTGAGGATGGGATACTACTAGCCCAAAATATTCATGGATGCACACAACCATGTTAGACCTATCATGAATACTAATTATTTGGGTAAATATAAGTACACATTGTCATGAATTTACATATATCTATTTAAGAATGCCCCTTTGCCAGTGGGCCTACACTTTATTGGGATCATAAACTTAAACTTTGTAATAGGACATAAGTTTTTCCTCACAATTACTGACTACTACACCATGTGGATAGAAGTTTTATCCATTAAGAATTTCAAACCAATCGATGTTATCAAGTTTATAGGAGAAACCATCTTGATCATTTTTTTAGTCTCATTTCCTTACATTTTGATAATGATCTAGCTTTTCAATCACATGAATTTCTAGAGTTGGCCTATAATAATCAGATCACCATCAAGTTATCTTTGAACTACTACCCACAGGGAAATAAAATGGATAAATCTACCAATTAGAATATGATGGATTATGATAAAAAATATAGATAAGATAAATCAAGAGAATGGAATCTCTTATTAAAATATGCACTATGAGTAGATAGAACTAGGCACAAGCAAGCTCTCAAGGCTTCATCTTTTCTACTAGTATATGAAAAAAACTAATCTTCCCCATTATTATTAATATACCAATATGCTAATTCACATAATATTGCATGATATAATGTGAGAGGATATAATATATACTACTATATATAGTCCATATTGAGGATGCAATATTTGAAGTACTATACAATTTTAGTAAACATCAAGATATTGTCAAATGGTGGTTTGACAAAAAATCCAAGATCAAGGCCTTTAGGATTTTAGAATTAGTGATTTTATGGTATAAAACACATAAAAATAAGGTAAAACATGATAATTTCACTCCTTTTTAGATTTTACCATATCAAATATCATAAATCCTTGGTAATAATGCCTTTTAGTTGAAAGACCTCGAAGGCAATGACCTCACCTTTCTAGTCAATGGATAATTTTTGAAGTAGTATTTCATGGATACTCCAACTAGAGATGCATTTTAGTGAATTATAAGTGGTTATTTAGACTAGGATTAGATTATATTTCTTACTTTATATATTAGGTTTCCTAATTTTAAGAATGAATTTTACTATTTTAGGCATTTTGCATTCACGAGATTAGTCTTTATTCTTTCTAGGTTAATTTTATAAACTATAGAACATACTCACCAATTTCCTACGATATTAATACAAAAAAAGTACATGCCAAAAATAAGGGGATAAAATATAAATAAGAAAAATTGGTATTAATAAGGATTTATTCTGACAATACTAAAATTTATAGAGTTAAGATATGTATCATGATTAAAATAGGGTCTACTTGGGACGAATAGGATTACTAGACTTATGATATTTACTCTAATAAACTCATGAAAATTTGAGTATGATTTATCTTTCCATAAAAATTATTACATTGTTCCATGATAAAACTTGGATGAGAGATAATAAATATATAACTAGATACACACGGACATGGACATATTGATAAAATAAGTTTTATTATATATACACCTAGCCAATAGTGTTTCCAAATCCTATTATATTTATCATTACACACACATGCACACACGCACACACGCACACGCACACGCACACACACACACACACACACACACACACACACACACACACACACACACACACACACACACACACACACACACACACACACACACACACACACACACACACACACACACACACACACACACACACACACATCATACAAATGATAAAATATGGGTGATTTAATTAATCTCTATTAGGTCTATGGATGCCTAGCTGGTAGTAGAGTAAGGCTTTAGGTGGAATCATAGGTATCTTTGTTGGGGATATATATGCCTAGATAGAAGTAGATAAATTTTTAAGCTTTCCTTACTATTTTATTACAAAATTAAAAGTCAAAATAAAACCTAAAATATTTATTTAGGTCTCTATTAAAACTTTCATAACCAAGTAGAATTGGTTTCACTAGAATACAAACACAAATCCAAGAAATGGAAAGGATTAGTATATTGCATGAGGATGTAGGAGTCTCGTTCAGAGTTTGGTTCTTTTATTATTTCTTTGTTGGAGATGAGGTTTTATCATAATGCATTACTCAAATTCTAGGTTCTCATAATAATTAAGAGTATTTTCCTTTGTAAGTTTCCATTTATTATGCCCTAACACACACACACACACACACACACACACACACACACACACACACACACACACACACACACACACACACACACACACACACACACACACACACACACACACACCATTTTTATTAAAAATTAAATAGGGGCCTGATTTTAATTGAAAATCCTTTTTATATCTTCTAAAGTAGAATTATATGATACACAAGTTTGGAAATCATGAATTCAATGAATTTATCCCATGCTTAAGAAATTTGTTGGACTATTTTCATTTCTAGTTATTTACTTAATGCAGTCCATAGGTTTCATCTTGATGTTTGCATGGTGTTTTCAAAGATAAAAGGAATCAAATATATGTTTGATCCATGTTATATGATTTAATATTTTCCTTTGATTTTTTTAAGTATTTATATTGGAGTTTCAATTTACGATTTTAATGGCTAACTAAACTAACGTATTATGTTGTTAGTAGGTTCTTTACATTTTTTATGTTTTATAGGCTATTTCATAATTAGGTGTTTCTCAGAGATTATCTACCTAACCACATGGCATATTTTTGCACATCCATGTCATAATTAAAATGTACATTTCACCATCTCAGCTTCTCAATGGTGACATAAGTAAAGACTTATGTATGAATGATCCCAGGTAAACAGATCATTGAGATTCATCCACGTGTCATCATCTTGTCCTCTCAGAGGTGATGTTAGTAAAGCCTTTTGTATGGAATATCTCAGGTAAGTAGATTATCGAGATCCATCCACATTTCACCATCATGACCTCACATAGGTGACATCAATAAAGTATTTTATATGAAAGATCTCAAATAAATGAATCACTAAGAACCATCCATGTGTCACCATCCCACTAACCAAAAGGTGACATAATCATGAAACTTTGTATGAATACTTTTAGGAAATAAAAACATTAATAGCTCTCCACTTGTAACTATCCCACTGACCTATGACCCAAAGAGTAAAATATAATAGATCACACCTCAACCATTAGTGGAATAGCGAAATCTATACACATGTCCTCTAAAGACATGTAATCAAACATCAAAGATGACACTACTAAGTCCAAAAGAGTGGAAAATATAAATTTTTCATACTAATATTATTAAGCATCTAGGAACATGTAGAATAATCCACATGGCATCAAAAGGCCATAGAAGTTAGTTTTATGAAGTTCAAATGAAAAGACTAGGCATGTAAACAATAGTGAAATCCATTGCATCCATTAATTCACATAAAGCAATGAATTATTGCATTCAATTATTAGATAAAATGAAACTAGATAAATATATGTTTAATTAATAAATAAATATTAATCACATTACTTTCAAACATCCTAGTACACATTTTGAATACAGATCTCTCTTCTAATGAAAAAAAAAATATTTTTTCATAGAGCAAAGGATTGTCAAACTAGAGATTCAATAACAGCTATAGTGTATATTCTAGTTTCCTTTGCATAATATATTGTAGGACCAATTGGATATACTAATATAACATTTGATTTTGTAGCCTTCAATCATGAATTCAATCACCATTTTACCATTTATAAGGTAGTCAAGGAAGACCAACTCTATAGAGCTAAGGATCAGTTGTCCATCTTCATATGGAGATACAAAGATGACATGTTGGATATCAAATTAATTTGTATCCATAATTTAGTGGACAATCCAAAGATAATGCCATGCATATACAAGTTGTTTGATTTATTTATAAATGACAAAAAAGTTTAAAAAATATTTCAATTTAGGCTAAGAAAAACACCAATTGCATATATCAGTGGCACTATGTCTAAGAGGTATTATATAATTATGGTACCTAAGATTTTATGCATGAAAGATATGGCAAACTCATGGTTTCTCAACAATAATTTTATCAACAAGTTGAAATAATGGGATGGTAACCCAAGCAACTTCATAGTCTAGGGCCCTATCTCTACCATTCTTATCATTGTCTTCAAGTTATGGGTGAGAATTAATATGGTCATTTTGAGTAGAATATATGGTTTTTTGATTCTTTCCTACATTAATGAGATATGGGACCCTTTAATAGGAATTATTTTAACATTAAAGAAATAGTAATTGGAGAGATAATCAACTCTAATATATTTCTTAGAATCAATAATCCTAGAAGTTTGCCAAATGGAAAATTTTATATGAAATCATATGTAGTAGATGTTGTAACTATGAAAATACACTCACCATTTCAATAATCATGGAAACCATAAGTATAATATCCTTATAATAGGATATGCAATAAATTCAACATTATCAATGTTCATAGTTCAGGAAGAACATGAAGAAGTTGAATAAAACCTTTTTACCCTTTAGTTATCAAGAAATTTATGAAAAGAATATGCCTATACTATCTGATCAAATAAATAAGTCTATTTAAAAAATGGTTGTAACTTAAGTGCATAGTAATCAAAATCGAGGGTACAAATTAACACTCTTTATACCTACCACAAATTTTTCCTAATAAGGTAGCTGAATAATATATTATTGTCTAACCAGTAGATAATGTTTATAATAATTTAAAGAAAGCCAATAAATCATTGTCCATCCCACCCCTCTTAATATTTGTAGAGTGTGATACACGAGTTAGGAATACTTACAAATTATTAAATAAAAGTAGATCACATTACAGGTTTGTACATTTCAAACATTGGGACCTTGGAGGGAATGTTAGAGGACACCTAAGAAAATATGAAAAAGAAGTAAGGATTAACTATTGGCACTAGTATTATGATAACAATAACATATTTATAAATGTTTAATATGATTATGTAGTGGTTATTAGGATGGAAAAAACCAACATGTCTATTATTTGAGTGTAGAGTATCCAATATAATACTACTATCACTAGAGAATATGGAAAAAGTATTGAGAAGAATTAGTGGGTTTCCAAACCTATTCATGTAACCCCTCCTTAAGAATAAACAAGAACACAATAATAAGATGGCCCATTTTGGACTAGTTCATGTTAAAGAGAAATTCATGATTCATCCAACTTCCCCTATAAACATGGTTTTTGATACCTCCCCACAACACATAATTGAAGAAATAATGACAATAAGTCTAAGTAGAGAAGTTAGTATATATTTTATGTTTCCTTTTCCTCCATTTAACATTACATAATAGGTAACTCTTCCTTCATTATGTTGATACCAACACCCCCCTGCCATCTTTTTTTTGGAAAGGGAACCCATGTGATTATTTTCCAAACTTCAATATCTTGGAATAAGTGTGAAAGATTATTTGATCATGTTTTGATGTTGCTAAAAATTATCTTGAAGGTTATTAATTATAGGTTCCATGAAATAAGTTAGAGTTCACAAAAATTAACCTTATTGATTTGAATTTAACATTCATAAGAAAGTCTAGTAGGGAATTTTATACATAATCAGGTATTAACTTAAAGGTCATGTGCTTATATAGATCTAACATTTTATGCTTGCTCATAGGATTTGATCCAATAGTGAGTGAAGCTTGAAGTATTTTAAAAAGGCATGTAGTTAATGATTTGGACCCTATTAAGTATCCAATGGTGATCACTTGATCAAAGATTTTAAATCTAATGTTGCATAAGAAAGATTTCATTATCTTAAAGTTGACAGGTTTACCCCCATCATTTGACATCTATGAGGACATATTTGATAGGACCAAACCATAAAAATTTACATTGAAATAGAAATATTTCAATGTCTTAAATTTAATAGGTTCACCCTCATCATTTGACATCTATAAGGACTTATTCAATAGGACCAAACCCATCAAATTTAACTTAGACAATCCCTGAAGCGTTGAGATCTCTCATTGATATTTACACAAGGGAAAATAAATTTGAAGAAGTCATATCTAGGGTTAAAAACTACAACATAACCTTAGAACATAGGTTGGTCATGGATAATAAGCCTTCAAGAGAAATATTGTAGTTACATCTTTTACAATATCACTTGTTGCCAAGACCATCTGGGACTACACATCAAGAACCACCTATTAAGGGATAATCTTTTGAGCCTTATTCGGGAGAATTGACAAAGTCACCTTAGATTCAGAAACTTGACGATGCAAAAGGAAAAGGTAAAGGTAAAAGTGAGGAGTCCAAGATTGAGCAAATACATATTGAAAGCCTCCAAATTTAGGCATCCCCACCAAGGCCTTCTTCCCCAATAAAATTTATTAGCTTAATTGCTTTGAAAATCAAAGAAATAGTGGAGAGTGCCCTTGTTAATATCATAAATACTTATGCTTCAGATAAATAAGAAGACACATATGAGGAAGTAGGTAAGGAATTGGTTCCATTGAGTAGTGGAAAGAGATAGGTAGAATTAGATTTAGTTCCTCTGGCTCCAAGAAAGAGGCCTAGGTTAACTTTCACTCACCCCACTAGTTAAATTAACCTCTTTAGTGATGAGAATCATATTTACAGACCAACCATTCTTGATTGGTTTGTTTATGGGAAATTGTAGAAAATACCATCTCTTTCTCCTTCACTAGATCTGACTCGAGTGGACATAAGTGTTTAGGATAATGTCAAACCATGGATTCAGGACATGTTGAACAAACAAACAAAGAAAAGTATCTAGATTTTTCACAAGGAAAGCTGATGGGTTGGTACCCTAGGAGCCTATAGGAGTTTAAATGTAGAGATTCCCAGATAACCATAGGTGAAAGAACTTTATCCTTAGGTCCAATTTAATCTAGAGACATCAACTCTTGAAAAAGTAGTGACCAAGAAAGTCACTATTGGTACTAAGGAGTTCACCTTATAGAAGGTGGAGCCATTTACAAGATTAACTCATATTCTACGACAAGCAGTAGGGGAGCATCCTATTTTTAAAGAGGATGTAGCTAGTGTGGTACTATCCCAATCAATAATGGCCTTGGCTAGAGTTTAAGGATTGAAATCGGGGATACTCAACTTGGAAATATAAAATCAAGATTTGGAAGCTTAGGTCTTTTTAAAATTCTTGAAAATAGATTGCAAATGCTATATAGATCCTTAATGGATGCATTTGAGAATTTGAAAAGAATTAAGTCTAGATTGAGTGCTTTAGACCATCAAGTTGAGATGGCACAAACCTTAATCACCTAGTGGCAGAATTCTCAAGCTCAGATGGAGGATCTCATTAAGGTACATAAGACAAAGTAGGGCTTGAACTTCAAGATTATCAAACTCAGATATCTGGACATCTTAGTGGTAGTTTTGGTAGATAAATAAGAAGATTTGACCACCTGGAGTAGTGATGTTAAGGACTTCAACAATAGAGACATAGATTTGGTAAATCGGATTGAGAAACTTTCTAGGGAATCTATTAAAAAACCCTTCTCAAACCACTACTTTAGGCTTGATTGATGATGGAGAATTTAAGCAGAGGGTTGATACCCACATCTAGGGCATGATAGATAGCCAAGGTCATTCAGATAAGGACAAATAAAATATCCTTAATACCATTAATTTTTTAAGGAAGTAAATTGCAAAAGTATAATGTGTCAAGGAACTTGTATAATAGATAGATAGTGAATTTGACAAGTTAGTGGATAAAGAAGGGGATTGTCAAATGAAGCCTACATTGGATTTTAAGCTGATCAAGGAGCAATACACCAAGGTGAAGGAATTTTTTAGAAAAGGTTAATTGGAAGGAACCACCAATGTAATTCCTAAAGGAATATTCTTATTGTAAAGTATATATTAGTCTGTTAGCATATACTCTTTTTGTCAAGCTGGCATGTTTTTTGTCACATTGTAGTTTTTTATCAAGGAGAACTGTCCTTATCCACATCTAGATATTTTTGAAAGTTAATTGGTTAACTACCTATGTTTACTATAAATAGGCTGATGGTTACCATTTGTAAGGAGAGAGTTCTTAAGCAATCGATACCAAGAGCATTTAATGCAACTAAGGATTTTTGAAAAGATTGTTTGATGTTTTTTTGTTAAATGTCTATACTATCTCTCAATTATAGGGAGTTGTCTTGAATTTTAATGATTCTTATTATTTGAGTTACATTTTTGTCATAGGGTTTTTAATTTGTGCTAAATGATAAATTATATGTAAAGCTCTCAAATATACTTCATTTTATTTGCTCAATATTTAGATGTACTTAGGTTATCCAAATCATAATAGCAAACCTTTAAAGTAAATTTGGTTCTTAGTTATGATTCATATTTTTCCTTTGACTTTTACTTGATTTGTTATATAATTTGAGCTTATGTTATTTTATAACATAAATTAGAATTTTGTCATAATATTTGAGATGAGAACTTGAAATCATGTTTCTTTCTTCTTTACCCTTCCTTTTTCTTATTTTTATCAAGATTCACTCTAGCTTAGAGGTCATTTTTAATAATCATTTAGTTTAACTATCGAATCCTCTAAATTATTAAGTATTCAAATAATATAGACCATGGTCGCTCCCAACCACTAAATCAAATAAATATTTTGGATAGTTTTCATACTTTGGTTCTATTCCACCACATACAATCACTGAATAGTCACAAATTGTAGCTCATGCCATGGATTCTCAAAATCATAAAATTAGAATTGTTCTTCAACACTAAGAGCACCTATGGTACAATTAGAAGCATTAATAGGAGAAGCTCCATTAGTGCTAGAAAGATGACCTCTTTAAATATGTTTAATATGTTTAGAAGTGTGTTTGGTCAGAATTATCTACATTTTACATAATTATGTTTCTATTAATGTAAAATGTGTAAATATTGGTAACCTTTACAAAAAATATGGCTTTTTTTATTAAAATTTTATTAGTATTTGGAGTTAGGATGGCTTATTTTTCTCAAAATTGATAATTCTTTGGCAATAAGAAGTTTATTTGAGTCATAAGTTATAAATATTGGTCATCTTTGCATAATTCAGTATATCTTTGAACTTGTTTAGTTAAATATTGATGTCCTTTGTCCTCTTATTAACAATTTTTTTGCAAATTAAGCTTAGTGTGCATATTATTTGTCATTCTTTGGAAATTAATGTGTTACACCATGTTTTAAAATAGGATCCTTAGTCTTTAAGTTTTAATTACCAAGGATTAGGACCATATCACATTCAGAGACTAGAGAACCCTTGTTCAAACTAGAAACTCATTGAAGGAATAGGAAGGATAGAGATAAGCATAGATATTCTAAATCTCTAACATCATCACCTTTGCAAGGGATTAATGTTCTTGATCTTCATCCAAAAATGGTGTGGCTTGTAAGTTCCCCTATCAATATACCAAGTGTGGTTCATTATTTACCATGTAATCTAGAAAACTATTTGCCAATATTTAGTCCAACTAGTATTATGACTTCTAAAGAACATGTTAAATCTTTCAAATTTGCGTTAATATTATTGAATGTTATTCATGAAGACGTAGCATGTAGGTTTTTCATGTTTACATTTAAAGATGATACATATGAATGGTTCTTCAATTTACCTAAAAATTGTATTATTTCATGGAATAATTTTGACGCTATTTTCATTGATCAATTTGGAAAGATCATAATCCCTTGTGTCATTTATCATCAATTCACAACTATAAAGAGGAATACAAGTGAACCTATTAGGTCATTTAATGCCAGGTTCCAAAATATGTTTAGCCAGACCATAGATCCATATAAACCTAATGAAGCTTTAGCTTTGGAGGTTTATAAAGATGTTGTTGACCCCATGACTTCTTTGTTTTTGAAGAGAGATATTCCACTTATCATCACATTGGCTCAAGCCTATTCTAAAGTAGTGGTTATTAGTGACCAAATGAAATACCAAGGATAGATGTCTTATTCTATCCCAAATATTAATCCTCAACTGCCTGCATTAAACCTTTTCCCAAGTAATAATGAAAATACTCTAACATTAAACTAGTTTCCTACTTTGAATGTATTGCCTACTAGTCATACTACTAATAAAAATATAGGCTTCATGAGCTGTCAAGTTACCAATGGATTTGATGACAATGATAAAAAGGCTTTAGTTCCTATCAATGGCATTAATAGTAACCAAAGTCAAAATGTTGAGGTTCCAAAAAATGAGAATGAATCTATATTAAAAATGGTACAAAAGCTTAGCATTGATTTTCTTAAATTATAAAAACAAGTTGGTAATGCTAATGACAATTATGGAAGGAACTTCACTTTCCAAAAATTCAATAGACCCAAGAATAGGTTTCAAAATGATAGTTTCTACAATAAAAAAGCTAATGAGTCTTTCCCTAGAAAAAATAATATGGATATAAACCTCACTAATATTTCCTTACAAGATTATTGTAGGGTACATACTACTTACAAACATGGTGAGATTGATTATATTGAGTTTGTAAAGTTTTTAAAGCTTTTCAAGAAGAACTTGACATGTTTGAAGTGGTTCCAAACAAAGAGGTTGCTAAAAATTCTTTTAAATCTAAACCATCTGACCAAGTACATATGGTAGAAACATTTATTTTCCTTTTTCAAGAAGATAGTGAGGCTAAGAATATTCCTGAGGAAATTCAAACATTCCAACAATTTTTAAGGACATATCCTCTTAGAAATAAGGAGAAAAAACAACAATTGAATACCTCTACCTCTCCTAACAATTATGGGACCCCTCTAGACACTATATCAAAGAATAATCCTAAACCTCCTAGAGGAAGTTCCTCTAAGTTAACATTAATTATTGATTCTCCAAGCAAAGTTGGCTACAACATTGTGGAAGATATGAAAATGATTAAATACAATATCATGTTACATGAGATAACTCAAATCACATAACAAAGAGACTTACTCTTGGAATCTTTGTCAAATAAAAGTGGAAAACACCTTAAGAATGATAGTGCAAATGTAATTACACAAATGATCAAAGTAGAGTCCCCACCTTTTTCACTTACAATCAAGATATTTGGGAATAATGTTTATAATTGTCTTTTAGATTTAGGAGCTTCAACCAATATTATGCCTATGGGGATATGTGAACAAATTAGGTTTATTACAATCAAATTTGACAGGGTAGTCACTCAATTGGATAAATCTAGAGTTAAGGTTGTAGGAGAATTATTAAATGTGCATATACATCTGACTAGTGAACCAAGGGTTTAGGAATTCATTGATATCCAAGTGGTAGAAATGCCTAGTGCTTATGGATTGATTTTAAGTAGAGAATGGACTAAAGATTTAAATCACTATATGTCTATTGATTTTTCACACTTACGGTATCTTTGAAAAGGTTTTCCAAATCAAATAAGAGTATAAAGGTAACCTTGAGTGAAACACATGATAAAATAATATAATGCTATTAACAATAGGGTAAATTTCTTGGATTTTGATTTAGGAGTTTTCACTTTGGAAATTAAAAAAGAACCAGTTTCTAAGAGTTCTTCTCAAATGTATGGTTTGTGGAAGTTATACATTGATGGTGCCAAGTGCACATCAAGATCAAGAGCTAGTATTGTATTGATGAATCCTTTAGAAAATCAATACCATGTAGGTTATAAGTTACAATTTCCTTGTACCAATAATTTAGCTGAGTATGAGGATCTCATACTTGGATTATAGTTTTCCATTAAACACAAAGTTAAAGAAATCCTTGTCTATGAAGAATTTAAACTTTTGGTTAACCAAGTAAAAATTAAGTACCAGTGCAAATTGTCTTACTTAAAGAGATATAAGCTTAAGGTGTGGGATTTTATCAAATCTTTTGATTCTTTCAACATCTTAGCTATTCCAAGAGAAGAAAAAAAATTACTAATGAGTTTGCCTCTATTGTAGCTAACCTCATACCTAATCATGATTCTCAAAGCATTAGTATTGAACTAATACCTTATCCTTTAGTTCCTAACAATATAAATCACTTCCAAGTTTTCAATGATGATAAAAAAATCATAGATTTCTTAACTAATTTTGGGGCTTTTGAAGATCACATTATTTATGATATTGATGACACTTCTCATGAGGGGGAACTCAATGGTAAAATCATATAATTAAGTGATAATAAGATACTTAAAGGGATGATTTCTTTAGAAAGACTATTTGATTTTGACTAAAATTTTGAAGCACCTAAGAAACCCAAGGTAAATTGTAAGGATTATCATGTAATGAATCTTGGCTCACATGATCAAATCCAAATGGTGAATATAGGGAAGGCTTGCACTGAAGTAGCTAGAGAGTTGATTATAAAATATAAGGATGTAATAGTTTAGTCTTATGAAGTTTTGAAAATATTTGACTCGAAGGTCAGTACTCATACCATACCTCTTCAATAAGGTTGCAAACCTTTTAGAAAGAAACACATTCCAGTCAACCCTAGTTTAGAACCCATGATTTTTAAATAATTCAAGAAGTTATTATATGCAAGGATAGTGTTTCCTATTAGACATTCCACTTGGGTGGCAAACCTAGTCCCAGTTAGAAAAAAGAATGGAGAAATAAGATTGTGCATATATTTTAGAAACCTAAATAGAGCATCTAAAAAAGGATAATTATCCTTTACCTTCTCTGGACCAAGTTATCCAAACTATTTTAGGATCTTCCATGATGTCATTTTTGGATGGATTTTTTGGGTATAACCAGGTGTTTATTGCTCCAGAGGATAGAATGAAAACAACTTTTACTACTAAATGGGGAACATGCACTTACAAGAGAATTCCTTTTGGATTAATTAACATGGGAAAATTTTCAAAGGGCTATGCACCATGCTTGCCAAATTTTAGTGGGCAAGTGCATCATCATATATATGAATGATCTTACAATATTTTCTAAAAATAGAGAAGAGCAGTTCATGCATTTGAGACAAGTATTTGATAGATGCAGGAGGTATAGTGTATCTCTTAACTCCAAGAAAAGCATATTCTATATCACTAAGGGAAAATTGTTGGGACATGTCATTACCAAAGATAGAATCTCTACGAATCATGATAGAATAGAGGCCATTTCTAAAATTGGGTTGCCCAATAGCTGAAAAGAACTTAATTCATTCTTTGGAAAGATTAATTTTGTTAGGAATTTTATTTCAAGCTTCACTGAGATTGTCACACCTTTGAATGAACATGATTAAGAAAGATGCTATAATTTATTGGAATCAAGAATCCAAGAATGCCTTCACTGACATTAAGAAGGAAATTACTAAAGTTACAATCCTCATAAGTCCTAATTTTTCAAAGGATGTCTATCTATATTCATTTACTTATGAGCATACTATGGCTACAATATTAACTCAAAAGGTTGATGGGAATGATCATCCTATATCTTTCATGAGCACCAAATTTAAAAATGCAAAAGTGAATTATTCTATGATTGATAAGAAAGTTTATGCATTAGTAAAATTAATAAAAAAGTTTAGACATTACCTCCTTAGAAATAAGGTACATGATATATTACCTAATCCAACTATAAAACTTATGATGAGTCAGAATGAGCTTGGTGAAAGAAGAGGTAAATGGATGGCAATTCTACAAGAATATGATATAGAGATGACAATTTCCAAATTAGTGAAATGTCAGGTTCTAGTTCAGATGATCATTAGTATTAACCCAAAAGTTCATATCATGCAAATAAATCAACAAAAATTTCAACCTAATGAGTGGTATGAGTCTATTATCCATTTACTTGTCAATGGTATTTGTCCCCTAGGATTTATAAGAGAACAAAAGAGAGCCTTAAGGCTCAAAGTAGCTCATTACATCATCAAGAATGGATTTTTGTATAGGAGGAACTTTGAGGGAATTTATTTGAGGTGTGTGTCCAAGGAAGAAGCAAATTGGATTATGACTACCTTTCATGAAAAATTAGGAAGTGGACACCCTTCAAGAAGAACCATAGCTCATAAGATTCGCAGGACTGGGTATTATTGGCCCACACTCTTCAAATATGCTTATAAGAATGTGAGGGAGTGTCATTCATACCAGATCTTTAGAACAAAAGAACCAAAGGAAGCCATGCCTTTATAACCTATGATGGTAGATAAACCTTTTGCACAATGGGGATTAGACTTTGTTGGATTAATAAACCCCAATTCTTCTAAAGGTCATAAGTTTGTCTTGAATGCTATGGATTATTTTACTAGGTGGACCAAGGTAGTAGCCATTAGGTAATGTAGAATAGAGGAAGTGATCCATTTCGTAGAAGAAAATATTTTTAATAGATTTAGAAACTTAGTTTCTTTGGTTTGTGATAATGGATTTGCACTCATTTCTATTAAAATGATGGAATGGTCTTATGACCAATGCATTACACTAAAGTTTTCTTCTAATCAATATCCTCAAGTAAATGGTGTTTCTAAATCTACAAACAAAAATTTGATGAAATCTATCAAGAAATCTATTGAAGATAAACCTAGAACATGACATAAACTTCTTAAGTTTACATTATGGGAAAATTGAATCAAGATCAAATAATCTCTAAAATCTTCACCAGTTTTGTTGGTATATGGTCAATATCCCATCTTTCCCATCACTTTAATGTTGTTTATGTTCACATTCATGTAAGTATACATGGAAAATAGTTATCAAATTGCTAATTATTGGTTGTTAGACATTATTCAAATGGAAGATGCCAGTGAAAAATCATTTATAGACTTTAGTAGACACCAATCAACCATGAAAAGATGGTTTGATAACAGATCCAAAGTGAAGGTATTTAGATAGGGAGATCTAGTCCTTATTTGGGACAAGGCATCAAAACCCAAAGGTAAACATGGTAAATTCACTCCTTTATGGATTGGTCCTTACCAAA
Source organism: Torreya grandis (assembly GCA_037957365.1). Lineage (NCBI taxonomy): Eukaryota > Viridiplantae > Streptophyta > Pinopsida > Cupressales > Taxaceae > Torreya > Torreya grandis. The sequence continues at coordinate 150,005 of JARHVA010007535.1, read as the reverse complement.
TTTCATAAATCTTGGGTAACAATACTTTTAGGTTGAAATATCTCCAATGAATAGAGTTCACATTACCTAATAATGGACAATATCTCAAATATTACTTTGTTACAACCCCACCAGAGGTTTTCATGGAATAAATGTTTAAGATTGCTAAAAATAGAATAGGTAGGCTAGTTAGTTCTCTTTCTTGCTTTGTTTTTTCTTCCTTGCTGGGTTTGTGTATATTTGTTTTGTTTACATTTTTTTCTCTTCTTCTTGATTTTTGGTGTTCCTTGGTTATGGTAAAGTCTAATGTTATTATTATTATTATTATTATTATTATTATTATTATTATTATTATTATTATTATTATTATTATTATTATTATTATTGGTTTGGAATTGGTCAAAAGTGTGGATATAAATCTTACAAAGGTGACCATGGCTAGCAATGAAGTAGTATGAAGCAACCAGGGGTATTGGTATAAATTGGTATAGGATTTATTGTCTTATAAAGATTTAAACCGTATTATACATCAAAACCTAGTTTTAATAAGAATAGTATGTATACAATGTAAATTTAGTTTATTAACTCATATTCATGATAACACTTAAAACACATCCTTGTCATGGAATAAATTTTTAATTAAAGGGGAGAGTATCCTAATGCCAGAACATTTAACCAAATCCTTAAAACTAGGCTGTATTGGTTTCCAACCTTTGCAAAAGGATGTAAAAAGAAGAGAGAGCTCATTACAAAATATATGGAAATAGAAGCAAAGGTTATTCAGGTAATCTCCACCAGGGCTATGGATGCTTGGCTAGTAGTGGAGCAAGACCTTGAGTGGAACCAAAGGTAACTTTGTCAGGGTTATGGATGCCTAGATAAAAATAGAGAAATGCCCAAGCCTCCCCTAAATTAAGAGTTACTATGATTAAATAATATCCAAAGCATTCAAAGTTAAGTGTAATGAACCAAAAGGATACAAACCTAGACATTATTTCTTGAAATTCATGACAAACAGTAAGTGGAATCAATGTACATATTGCATGTTTATGTTTTAATATCTAAGTTTAAATTTTATACATAAGGAATTTGTTTCAACTAAAAGTTGATTTAAGAGAGAGTATATGTCCAAAAAGGGATATAAAATTCATGTACAAGTTTAAACCAGAGCTCTATGTTCCAACATATTTCTATGTTTCCCTTGTGAGTCACCATTTGTTGAGACCAACTCCCCCCATCTTTTTTTAAGATAGGGAACCCATGTGATTATTTCCCAAACTTCTATATCCTAGAATAAGTGTGAAAGATTGTTTGATCATGTTTTGATGTTGATAAAAATTATCATGAAGGTTATTAATTTTAGCTTCCATGAAATAAGTTAGGGTTCCCAAATAATAAACCATAGAAATTTGAATTTAAACATTCATGAGAATGTCTACTGGGAAATTTTATACATAATAAGGTTTTAGCTTAAATTTCATGTGCTTTTGTATATATAACATTTTATGCTTTTTTACTAGATTTGATCTAATTATGATTTAAGCTTGAATTATTTTAGAAAGGCATAAAGTTAATGATTCAGACCCTAGTAAAGATCTAACAGTGATCACTTAATTAGAGGTTTTAAATATAATAGTGTGAAAGAAAGATTTCATTATCTTAAATTTGATAGGTTGACCCCAATCATTCAATGTCTATGAGGATGTATTTGATAGGATAAAACCTATAAAATTTAAATTAAAATAGAAAGATTTCATTTTCTTAAATTTGATAGGTTATCCCCCATCATTTGACATTTGTGAGGATGTATTTGATAGGACCAAACCCATCAAATTTAACTTAGACAATCCCCAAAGCTTTGATATCTCCCAATGGTATTTAAACAAGGACAAAGAACTTTGAAGAAGTCATATCTAGGGTTAAAAAGTAAAACATAACCTTAGAATGTAGGCTAGTTAGGGATAATAATCCTTTAGGAGAAATATGACAGTTACATCCTTTATAGTATCACTTGTTGCCAGGACCATCTGGGACTACACATTAAGAACCACCTATTGAGGGACAATATTTTGAGCCTCAATAGAGAGAATTGACAATTTAACCTTAGATTGAGAAACTTGAGGATGTAAAAGGAAAAGGTAAAGCTAAAAGTGAAGAGTCTAAGATTGAGAAAAGACCTATCAAAAGCCTCCAAATTTAGGCATCCCCATCAAGGCCTTCTTCCCCAATATAAGTTATAAGCTTAATTAATGTGGAAACTAGAAAAATAGTGGAGAGTTCCCTTGTTAACATCATGGATAATTATGGTTAAAATAAGTAAGAAGACCCATATGAGGAAGCATGCAAGGAATTGGTTCCATTAAGTAGTGGAAAGAGATAGTTAGAATTATTCTTGGTTCCTATGGCTCCAAGAAAGAGGCCTAGATTAAATTTCACTCACCCCACTAGTTAAATTATCCTCTTTAGTGATGAGAATCCTATTTATGTACCAACCATTCTTGATTGGTTTTATTATGAGAAGTTTCAAAAAATCCCATCTCTTTCTCCTTCACTAACTTTGGCTCAAGTGGACATAGGTGTTTAAGATAATGCCAAACCACAATTTTAGTATATGTTAAATAAACAAGCAAAAATAAGTATCTATATTATTCACAACAAGGAAATCCAATGGGTTAGTACCCTAGGAGCCTCTAGGAGTTTAAATTTAGATATTCGCAAACAACCACAAGTGAAATAACATGATCCTCAAGTCCAATTTAATCTAAAAACATCAACTCTTGAAAGAGTAGTGACCAAGAAAGCCACTTTTGGTACTAAATATTTTGCCTTTTAGAAGGCAGATCTATTTACATGCTTAACTCCTATTCTAGGATAAGCAATAGGGGAGCATCCTATTTTTTCAAGAGGATGTAACTAGTGTGGTACTGGTCCAATCAACAATGGCCTTAGCTAGAGTTTAAGGATTGAAATAGAGGATCCTCAACTTGGAAATAGATAATCAATATTTGGAAGCTCAAGTTTTCTTGACAATTCCTAAAAATATATTGCAAATGCTGAATAAATCCTTGATGGATGCATTTGAGAATTTGAAAAGCATTAATTCTAGATTAAGTTCTTTAGACAATCAAGTTGAGATAGCACAAACATTAATCATCTAGTAGCAGAATTCTCAATCTTAGATGGAGGAGCTCATCAAGGTGCATAAGACAAAGTAGGCCTTGAACTTTTAGATTATCAAACTTAGACATCTAGACATCCTCATGATAGTTTTGGAAAATAAACAAGAAGATTTGATCACCTGGAGTAGTGATGTTAATGAATTTAGCAATAGAGACACATATTTGGTAAATTAGATTGATAAACTTCTAGGGAATTTATAAAAAAACTTCTCAAACCACTACTTTAGGCTTGATTGATGATGAAAAATTAAAGTAGAGGGTTGATACCCACATCGAGGGCATCATCGATAGCCAAGGTCATTCAACTAAGGACAACAAAAATACCCTTGATACCATTACTTTTTTAGGGAACCAAATTGCAAAAGTATAATGTGTCAAGGAACTTGTATCTTATATAGACAGTGAATTTGACAAGTTAGTGGATAAAGAAGGGGATTGTCTAATGAACCCTTTAGTGGATTTTGAGCTGATCAAGGAACAATACACCAAGGTGAAGGACTTTTTTAGATAGGGTTAATTGGAAGGACCCACCAATGGAATTCCTAAAGGAATATTATTGTTGTAAAGTATATGCTAGTTTGTTATCATATAGTCTTTATTGTCAAGTTAGCCTATTTTTTGTCACATTGTAGTTTTGTATCAAGGACAGCTATTCTTATCTACATATGGATATATTTGAAATTTAACCAGTTAACTGCCTATATTTCCTATAATAGGCATATGGTTACCATTTTTAAGGAGAGAGTTATTGAGGAATTGATACCAAGAGCATTTAATACAACTAAGGAATTTTGAAAAGATTATCTAATGTTTTTTTTGTTAAATGTCTATACTATCTCTCAATTATAGGGAGTTATCTTGAATTTTAATTATTTTTATTATTTGAGTTACATTTTTTATCATAGGGTTGTTAATTTATGCTAAACTCTAAATTTATTGTAAAGATCTCAAAAAAACTTCATTTTATTTGCTCTATATTTGGATGTACTTAGGTTATCTAGATCATAATAGAAAACCTTTAAAGTAAATTTGGTTCTTACTTATGATTCTTATTTTTCCTTCAAAATTTTCCTAATTTATGATATAATTTTAGATTATGCTATTTTATAATATAAACTGGTTCAAATGTGCTCAAAGTAATTGGAATTTTGTCATAATATGTGAGATCAAAACTTGCAATCATGTTTCTTTCTTCTTTACCCTTCCTTTTTTCTTATTTTTATCAAGATTCACTCTAGCTTAGATGTCATTGTTAATAATCATTTAGTTTAACTATCGAATCCTTAGAGTTATTAAGTATTCAAATAATATAGCTCATGGTGGTTCCAAACCACTAAATCAAATAAATATTATGGATAGCTTTCATACTTTGCTTCTATTCCACCACAGACAATCATTGAATAGTCATAAAATACAACTCATGCCATGGATTTTCAAAATTTTCAAATGAGAAGTGTTCTTCAACACTAAGAGAACTTATGGTATAATTAGAAGCATCAACACATTATTGTCTCAAATATATATTACTCATTTAACACTACCAACAAAATTATCACAACCTAATACACAGTTAGCATCACCATCCATCATTCTTCTAGTAGTGACTGCTCTCACCACTTCATCACCACCCAAAATTGTCATTCTTTCTTTTTCTAAGCTCTCTTAATAAACTATCCTATATTAATACCAAAATAAAACTTACATATACAAAGAAGCTCAAAACCCCACCTATTTCTCCTCAAAAGATGTAAGTTAAGTAATAACCAACAAAATTACCTAAAGAGATGGAGGTAGAAGAAGGGGTAGATGAATATTAGACTATATCATGATCTATGATAGTTAAAAGGAAAAGAGAATAATGAAAAATGAATAAGACTAAGTCTCTGAGATAGAAATTGAAGAGTCATGGTTAATTAATGAAATAATAAAATTAGATATAGAGGATGAATGGATGTCTAAGGAAAATGACCACTCAAGGGGAATATAGTTGATGAAAGGATTTGAAGAGATCAACCAATGGATGATGGCTCACTAGCTATAAAACTATTTTTAGATAGAGAGGGAGATGTTATAAGAGAGGTAAAATCATAACTACAATTGATAGTATAGGGGCCATCCCTAATTACATATACAAACTATCCATCTTAGATTAGATCAATACCAACGACAATATCCAATACTTTATCTATTACTCTTTTATTTATAATTCCTCCAATTCCACATTCTTTGGAAACTTCATTAATTTCTAAAATTATAACTGGTATAACACATTATTTTTATTGTTTAAGCTAAATAACCTAGCCTCATGCTACTACTGTAGTACCAATTTTTCCCACCATAACCCTATCTACTATTATGGATCATATGGCCACTAGTGCTATGCATGTTAGGGTAATATATACTTATGTTACTAACTATTTTCAATATCTATTAAGCTCATTAGTGACCTATTCATTTTTTAGTAAGATCAATCATCAGTCCCTTGAGCCAAACAAAGGGTTACATTTTGAAAGCTTGGTGTCTACCTCTATTTTATATACATAAATCACCCCTCTTAAGACATTACATAAATATAAATGCCTATTGGCTGAGCTACACATATGGAGACACCTATAATTTTGATGCACAAAGTAGAGGAAAAGGCTGAATACATCATATATACGCTACTCCAAAAGTAGTTTACTATTTGGATAAAGGATATTCCTCCTTTTCTTATAATAGGGACATCCTCACCAAAGGATATGATACCCCTAGATCCATCTCATTAAACTACTCAAGGAAATCAACCTGTTTAACAAGCCCAACTAGCTCAATAAGCACCATCTATATGTCAAACAAAACAAACAAATCAATAAGTTGCATTGAATATTCCTTAGTAGATCAGGTAATTGCAGTAGGAATAAGAAACTAGAATATAATACTTAGTAATAACTAAGCAAACTAATATTACATTTCATTTTGATAGACACAATCACGTTGATAAAAGTATAGAAAATAGAGTTGGTGCAAATATATGATATCTTATCTCTAACTAAGAGAAGGAAGGTAAATATTTAAGATATAAATAGGATTAGAGAAGACCCTTAAATTTTTTTGGATGAAATAAGAGCGGTAATTAAATGAAATTTTAATTTTTTTTATCAAGCAGTGTAGAAGCATCTAGAGGTGAGTACCATCTAGGCCCCCAAGGATATAGTGGATAATTTATAAGTGATATATAAGAAACTATTGGATACCATTGGTTTAATAAGGTCTAAAAAGGCCACCTCCCAACCTAAATGAGGATACATTCTTCAATTATTTAAAAAAATAAATAATATTGATGAAAACTTGAATTTTATGAGCCAAGTAACAAGAAATGAGGCTTTTTTCTACCTCCATTTAATGACAACATCTAAAGTTGCTTGGGTGAAAAATTACATTTCTATAAAAATATATAATTTACTTGAATGGCATTAAGAGATGTGATATTTGGTCCAACAATTTACAAACTAGGAGAGGGATGTTATTTCTATCATGATTGACTTAAGAGTCATTCAAGTAGGCACTCCATAGGGGCAATTAGTCTCCAGACCCATTTTTGATCATATTTTTCAAGTATAATTGGACAAATTTAGAGAATATATAGAGGGGAAGGTCTATATTACAAGTGATGTGGTAATGCAACTAGTCAATTTTACAAGAGATAAAATCATAGGGTTGGATTCAGTGCATGCTAAAGTTAGATCTACATTGGGTATACATAATAAACTAATGTATAAGCTTCCTCATTTTTTCAAAAGATCTTTACTTGATTTTGAGACCATTTACATGGACTTACAAGTAATTCATGCACTTTACCTTTAGATGGAGTCAACTAAGAGAAAAACTATGGTAGTAGAGGTCATGCCAATCCCACCTCAAAGTAATCATCTTCCCAAGTACCCATTGGTGCATACTAAAACTAGGCTACTTTATGTCCCACTTCCAAAAGATACTTTAGGTTCATCTCCAATTCTATCTATGTCATCTTCTACATTGGATTTATCATAGTGTAAATTCTTCTAGCAATGCCTCATCATCACTTTATAATAATATATGGATTGACACCATCTAATCAATATGGAAATGTTAGTTCCAAATTTATTTAACATGTATATATTTTATTTTTATTGGAATAATTCTATTTTGAGTGATCAATGTTGTACATGCATTCTTCACATGAGATTAACATACAATGTTATTTATGAACTTGTATTTTTATACTTTGCTTAAGAGATGAGCCCTTCCCCATCCCAAGATTATTTGTAATTGTATCCTAATATTCCAAATGGATGAGGATTTTAGCTATTAATATTAATATTAAATTCTACGGAGTTTTGATAAATTGGTCTTTATGTGAAAATCTTGATTTTTTTCTAATTATATGGACTATGTAAGATGTGTTATCATTCTAGTATCTTAATTATTTTCTTGTGCATGATTTATCTTTATAATAAAGTTATTCATTTTAAGTTATCATTGATTTGAATTCCTTTTTCATACTGATCGTAATCCCCCTTTATACATGTGTAAGAGCAATCTAACAAATGTGACAACCTTTAATTATGCATTTTTAAGTTTACAGTATTTTGGTTCCTTTTGAATCCTAACTATGTTTGATTTATATTGTGATATAATAGATTATAATAGACATTGGTCTTCTAATTTATTATCCTACCTAAGTCAAATAATTATTCTTGAAATGTCTCATCCTGTGTGGCACACATGCCTCTTCTCTATCCTTTTCCCCTCTTTTTGGAGTTTCTTTTGGAAGTCTTATCCACCTTAGTTAGAACCATCATATTTACACCCATTTTAAAGTATATATAATTTCATCCATATCTCACCCATCCATAGTAAACAATTTACTTCACTCATGGATATTCCACCAACATGTTATTATAAAATCTAATACCTTGTAACTCATGCCTTGGAGTAAAAATCTTTCACCAATCCTAAAACATTAGAGGATATCTTGTAATATTTATTGGATGTGTATAAAACTAACATCAACAAGTTGTTACCACAAAATTAATCCAACATGGTCCAATAACCTATTACACATCTTCTAAAGGAAAATGTGCAACATCAATAAGTTAAAATACTCAATAAAGGGAAATTTTAGTTTACAATGCTACTCCTAAAGTGCCTAAATCACATTATACTAAGAGATAACCTATACAATTTGATTCATTCATAGATAGGCCTCAAATGACATTATTTAATAATAGGATGATCACACTTCCTCCCAACTCTTATCATCCATCATATCACTTGGAGAAAATTAGAAACATACCTTATTACAAATATTATCGCATTAATGATCGTTATGATAATTGTTTTTGTGAAATAAGAGACATAATTGATAAATATGTTGATAGAGGTATTATTACATTTACAAAGGGTACATCTATATACACTTCTCCTTATTATCCTAGATCTCATCATACTATGACTGAGTTATCCCAAGATATTCTTACTAAGGAATGGACGGTTACTCATCATGTTTCTATTAATTCATATAGAGAACCATGTTATGAGATATCTATTGTACCACTAATTCAACAAATGTAAACCAATACAAAAACATAAAAAAACTTATAATAGCATTTTAATATAAAGAAAGTAGACTCAATTAATAGTGACAGTGTAACAACCAATATTTATATTTATAAAAAAACATACATAAATTCCCACCTATTCATATAGTAGTAACATACCTACATTATAGTAATTCACATATACAATAAGATAAATATGGCTCACATTTCTTATTTATTTTAGGTTGGTAAGATGGTCATATAGGGTACAAATAGTTCATACATTATTTTTAGCTAGATATCAAAAAGCTAAAATACTAACATTATAACATGTGAAATTCAAATTAAAATCATGCATTTTAAATTATAATAATGTTTTTTATTGAGATAACTAGGGTATGCCACTAGAGAAAAAATATAAAGATAAAATATCCCAAAATTAAAATCCTATAGAAAAAAGAACTCGATTAGACCCACCCAAGTGGTTAACAAGGTTATATCTTCTAGGTGGGGATAAAAAACAAAAAAATAAACTACCATAGCATATAAAAATCAAAATATTTTATTTATAATACTATATTTTATTACATCATTGGTTGTATAAAAACCTCAAAGGGTTACCAAAAAATTAGAGAATAGGGCCACAAATTTTGCTCACTACACCACTATTTACCTATTATCATTAAAGAACAACAATTTACACCCCTAAAGGAAAAATGTCCCAATATTCATGAATTTATGTCACAATTATTTCACCAAAATTACCACCACCTTCAACACCAACATTTCCCAGCTCTTCCTCTTCAGCATCATAACACACAAGTAGCTTAAAGATATAATCAAGTGGAAGCTAAATTCTAAACCTAACAGCCAAAAAGTCAAAGCTCCTCTAAATATTCACCATCCCTTACAAAATGGAATGGATATGGTCTATTGATTCTATCCTAATAAAATGTATGAGGCTCTCCAAGTCCATATGCTCTTGGTGAAGAGTGAAAATCCCAACCATATTTGAAATTAGATTAGCTCCACTGATTACCTAAGTTATATCAAAGACATTCTTATGTCATAGAGATTGATTGAGGTCCACTATGAAGGATCTGAATACCTTTGAAATTTCCTTACCTTCTAGTTCATACACTCATGTAAATGCATGCCATGTCTCGTGAAGCCATATCATCATCAATAGTTTATAGATTTCCTTATCAATATGGTTAACAAAATGGTTCACCACCACCTCACTAATCATATAATCTAAGAATGCATTTATATGACATAATATATTATTCATATGCATACCATGCTCCAATTTTACTCTTTTTCCCTTCTCCATATCAGTCATTAGTAGTAGCTCTACCAACCCTCTTTGCACCACTCCACTTCTCTAAACCACTATAACATAAAGACTTTACCAATTCTAGACCAAAGCCAACCCGAATGCTTTGAATTTCTCCCTTGGCATGAGGAAACTCCTACCACATCCCAATCCATTCACCAAATTTATAGACCAGAGTAAATCCCTTTCCCTTTGATCATACCCTTACATCAACCTCTACCTCTTTCAATTCCCACACATTATACTTATGACACCTTGGTCACATCACCCAATAATTACCAACACATAAGAATCAAAATTGAAATAATTAAAAGGTTATAAGGCTGAAAATTCTTCAACCATATTTCACACTATCATAACCACAATCACTTGGTCTTCCATATCCACATTTCAAGTCCTTGGTTATCAATTTATAACCTTCATCTAGAAATGTGAGAGCTCATTCCATAAAAATATCCTTATGTTTTTCTCTTAGAGTCACCACTAAGTTAATATACCAATCATCCATTAAGTTTCCTTTCTTTTTTATATGTTGAGATCACACTAAATTAGCTATCTTTCTCATATCCTTTAATTATTTCAAGATTATCTATATCTTCCATAACTTAGATCTTCTATAAATTATGACATTTATGATAATCTAGAGTCACCTTCAACAATAAATTCCTTCAAACCATGATCAATTGTAACCTAGATACCTCTTAGCATTGCTAGATCTTCTATCACATTATTTATCTCCACCCCTAGCTATTGAGAAAATATTAATAAAGGTTGTTCATCATTGCCATAAAAAACTCCACCTACCCCTACCTTACAAGTATTTCCTTTAGAGGCCCCATCAAACTTAAGTTTGATATTTCCTTTCTTTGGGGGTATCCAATGCTGATTTGGAATCTTTTTCTTCTCTTTACTATACCAAATCCCTTATCAGGCATACAACAATCAAACTAGTTTCAAATCTAATCATCCTCTCTCATATCTTGGGAAATATCCCTCTCACACACACACATGATATATCCTTCAATGAATTTATATCCATATGATAAACCTAATATTTTTAAAGAGATGAATTTGTGAATACTCTTCTATTCCTATCTAACCAAATATTCTAGCAAACCACTATCATATATGCCTCCCAAATAAGCTTCAATCAAGTTAAGTTTAGCTTTAGCTTCTATTAGACCAGGAAAATCTCAAGGGACTTGGGTGAAAGAAACTTAACCTTTAATATACCCTAGAATAACCCTCAAAATTTCATATCAAAGGGGTAATGAAATAATATATGGTCACAAAAATCCTCCTCTACACAACATAGAGAGCACATAATAGGACCTTCACACCCCCTTCTTCTTATTCGATCAACGGTTAAAATATTATTAAGGTTAGTGGTCGAAAGGAATAAGTTATATTTTAGAATGCCTTTATAAACCCACATAACCTCCACTAAGAACTTTCTAATTACCATTCCTTCCATTTTCAGAATCACATGATAAGTTGCCTTTACCGAGGCCTCACTTTCAGGACTTCCTTCTCAAATAAAATTATTTGATTTAATTATTATTATTATAATCAAAAAATAATTTAAATCCATTATAAAATCATCCACATCAAGATGAGATAACTCTTTTTCCATTTAATATTCTTTCATAGCCCCATATTTCTAATTAATTAACCACCTGGGACTCCCAATTATTCTAAAAAAAAAGGAGTGAGAAGATCCTACTTCTCATTTGTCATGAATATCCCAAAATGTATCTAGGAATCTCACCAAAAGGATATACTTAAGACATATCCAAGTTTCGACTTAACTCATAGGTGAATAAAAACATGATAAGACTTCACAAAATTACAACACATCAATCCTTAAGGAAATTATGATTGAGTGAAAAGTCTAAAAATTTCCAAGGAGTCTATAATATGTTTATTTAGTTTTTAATCATAAAAAATCATGAATGAGGTAGCCTATAACATTTTAGGATATTTATGGAGGTAAAATCCACTTTGGGGCATGAGTTACAGGTATGGGTTAAAACAAATAGGTGTTAGAATAGTTAGTTGATCTTGTAAGTTATTAACCAATTGTGCATGGATGAGTGAAATCTAAAATAAACCAAAATACTATTTGAGTTGGATGGGTGATAGTCTAAGCTAAGGTTGGTATATCTCAAAATAAACTAAAAAATAAGGAAGGTAGAGAAGAAAATAAATTTGTATGATCAAGAAAAGGATTAATTCTAGTTTGGTCTCATAGATGAAAAAGTGTCTTTTAAACTAATGCTTACAACAGGTAGCTATTACTTGTATACATATAAACAGAGTGAAGGAGTTTGACAGTAAAGGAAATATTAAAATCCAAGATCTTATCCAAAGGGTAATCCTATTTAAAGTAACTTTTTCTCACCCATATAATAAAGGATTATGACCCAGATCAAGGAGGTATCTAAAATAGTTGTTGCTCACTTTATATGTCTATATCATGAAAAACACTTATACACAAATAAATGAGTCATTCAACCTTATTGCTTAAAATTAATAATATTTTCCATACTTAAATAGTTTTTGCACATCCTATATTAACATATCAATAATAAAAATAAAAAATTGTAATTAGTGTTTGCCCACCTCAAATTAATGAATCAATAATAGGTAAACAATCATAATAAATCACAAAAATTTAGATAAGAAATTCATTAACATAGTTGTATGATAATCAAAATATTTCTTCCTCTACTAATTAAAAATTCTAACTCTCTTTTAAATGGGAGAGTTACAAATATATAAATTTAGGGAAGGGTCACCTCATCCTCCAAATTCATGTAAAATATAAGAATTACATGTTAATGATTAAAATAATATTCCTATTTAATGCATACATTACATGTACAATTTTAAATGGCCAAAATTACATCCTTAAAATAAGATGTATACTTAAAAAATCATGCAACATGTGTATGTTACAATATTCCACAATGAATACTTACATGTATTGTGAATAGAATATAAATAGAATTAAACTTCAATTACATGAACTAATTATTATATAATAAATACATGTAATAATAGCTTAGGATTCTAAGGTTTACTTGACTTTGGAACTTGCATTGCTGAGGGAGTAACACTTGAAGTAGTTGATGGAGAAATAATTGTAAGAAAAGTTGAACTAGTAGTTGTTGTAGCCTATTTCTTGCCTTTTCAAGTCTAGATAACACTTTTACACTCAATCATATTGAGATTTTATTATGTACAAGCTGATAAGGGATGATTTATGAACCCTATATACTTATATGAGTAGGCATCCATGCTCCTACTTAAAAGTTTTTAACTCCAATTTAAATATTTTAACCTCCATCACCTTCCTCTTAACAAAACCAATCTCTTGATAAATCTCCTCTGTTGTGCATATTTATAAACTTTGATTTAAATTTACAGCATCCATCTAGAGTAGCTTATAAAAATTAGCTCTATCAATAAATTTCTTTGAAGTGTCCCTTATTTGAGATAATTTCAATTCCTACAAAATTTATATAGCTTGTTTATCATGCTTTAAAAATTTTACAATTAAGGCATGTGCACTAGTTACCCATTAAGAGCCCCTTGTGTTCTAATAAATACCAAATTGAGGGTATTATATGCCTTAGGATGAGTCATTGGATATAAATGGACAAATAATTTATTTTTAATATAATTCATGAGAAATTTTAATTTATTTTCATCTTCATTCAAAGAATTAAACAATTTAAGTCAAATGGGGAGACATTTCAATATTTATTTTATTAATAGTGTAAAGAATAGTATACATCTTAAGGGATGCATTATGCACATCATATTAGATATCTCTACGGACATGTATGATCTACTATTACTCCAATGCTTGATTTACATCTTGTTGAAAGTCTTGCCTAGCCTAATTAGTGCCTCTATGGAGTTCCATTAAGGATTTTGTATGTGTCTCTAAATAATTTACAAAATATTAATGTATGGAGATTCGATAATTTTCTATTTCTTCCTTTTAGACAAGGAAAAGATACCATGTCTCTCTTTAAGAATTAAGCCTTGGCCAAACTTATCTTTTATTTTTATTTTCTTGATCCTCTAAACTATCCTTGTATATTTGTCAAAAATGGAATTGACTATGGGAAGCTATGAAATAAACAAGTATATCCTTTGACCAGCCTGGGATCTTAAGTTCTCTACCCATTATGGAATTATTAATCCCTCTATGTCAGTTGGTTGAGGGGCTTGGCTAGTTAACCTTGACATAATATCCTCTAAATGGATCATTAAAGCAGTTACTTAGAGTGCGTCTAGTAGATAAGAGAATATGATATTTTGCCAATCCAATTTATTAGTTTGGGGAATAGGGTAAAAAATGTAGGTTGTATAATTATCATATTTTTTAAATGACACAATGGAATTTGGTTAAGTTGTTCTAGATTGGGGCATATACAAACCTAGCTAAGTGGATTGGATAGATAGTTGTGTACCCTAATCAAAATTATGAATTCTTATAGTTTTCTTGAAATGGACTTTTTTAAACATAGTATATCTTATCAAAACTTGATAATCACATTAATAGTAATTAAAGTGGTTACTAAAGTAGTTTGTGGATGCAATGTTACAATACTATCTAGATATTACTAAAAAGAATCAAAAGAAGAGGCAACAAGCACTTTAGAAGTTAAACTAGAAATAATAACATGATTAAGGACACCTTATTTTTCCATTTATATTTGTGCCTTAATATTCCTTGGATACTCATGACTTTTACCTTTGTAATATCTTCCTCCTCATCCTCTTTTGGTTCTTTTAATCACCCATAAGCCTTTTTTGTGACATTGTCTAATAATTAAACTCATAGGTGTGCCAACTAGTAGAGGAAGGTTATTAGGATCTCTTTGAATCTTTTAGACCTTAATTTTGTCCTATAAATTGAAGGAGTGTCATAAAAATTATTATTATATGAAATATATACATCCAAAGTTGTTTTAACTATAGTTATAGAAGGAAGGTTGGGGTCTGAAGGGTCAAAAGAATTAATATTAATTATTTTCTCTACTCCTCCAATAGATATTATTATAGTAGGGGCCTCCTCCACATCTTATTATTGCCTTGTAGTTGACATTACATCTTGGTATGTTGCTTGGTAAGGTTCCTCTTCTAGTTAAATTAGTTAGGAGGGCTTTAAGTACCAATAATCAATTAAATCCCATCCACTTGTTGGTGGAACTTGAGTTTGAGCCTCAAAAGTTGTGAGTGATGAGTTGTTTTGAATTTCCCTTATAATATCCTTGATCCACCCAAACATATGTATATTATATAATAATTCAACATCATCCTTGGAATTCAAGAAGATAAATTCATGCTCATAGTGCACATACTTGTATGGGATGCCTAAGCTAGTGACATGCTTTTGAATTATACCTCTTGGGTCCCAATCCTAGTGTGGAAGATATACCAATGAATAAGGATCAATTATGACTCTAATAACACCAAATTTATTCTTGTTAGTGTAATTAATTTATCCTAAAATGAAATAAGATCCATGGAAAAGGACTTTGTTCTTCTTTCATGTATCTTAATCTATGCTCCACCAAAGATGATATATCATCTCCTATTCTATAAGATTGTTTAAAACATACTTGGGTAAGAAAAATGGTCCCACTTTGGTTCCCTCAATCATTATCAATATATATTATAGGTATAACTAGTAGTCTCCCCTTAGACATAATGCATTCTTAATAATATCCAAGATTCAAGCCAGGGGTTCTTCATAGATGGCTCTCCAGACTTGGGGATACACATTCTCAATAATTCAAATTATATTTAACATGTAAGAGTAAATGTGTAGAAGTAATATAAATCACATATCCTAATATTTATGAAATCTTAGGATGGGATCTAAATCGGTCCATTATGAACATAAACTATAGCCACTACCTTATCTATTAAGTAGGCCATGATAAATAAGTGACCTTTGTTTTGAATATTTTAGCAAAAAGAATAAATTATAGATTTCATATGGTTTCTTTAAATCATATTAAAAAATAAGGGTAAATTAGGGATTGATTTTATTCCAACTAGACATTCATATCCCTAATAAAGATACCTTTGATTCCTTCTTTGTCATTCCATAAGTTTACATGATTCTTAATACATTGATCTTATTTCATCATGTGAGTCTCCGATCATATTTAAAAAAAATCTTTGGATATATTGATCACTCTTTAGGATTAATTGGTCCTCTCTCTCTCTCTCTCTCTCTCTCTCTCTCTCTCTCTCTCTCTAGAATATAAATTGAATAAGGGGGATGGGAATCACTATGATTTTTTGTGTGTATGATTAAAACTCAATTTATTAGAATGCCCCTACTAGATATATCTACATTGATGGTTATTACATCAAACCATTATTAACATCAAAAGTGTGTCTAATCCAAGGAAATGAAAAGGATTTTTAAATATGTACAATGTAATGAGAGTAGATTTTACATACATGATAAAATATTAAATTGTGATATATCCCTAGTTCACTTTTTGTTTTATACTTGATTTTTTAAAATCTCAAACCCAAAGGTGTAAAACTTGTCAATAAACTAGTTGTGTTTTAGAGATCCCACCAAGACTAAATATGGAATACCAAATGCATTATAACTTGAACAAATAAATAGTGTGGAATGAAAAATCAATTATGTGAGAGAAATAAAGAGTGGAAACCATGAAAATTATCCATGTGTTTATCTTTACAAAAGGATTACAAATATGAGATATGGCAAGTGACTACCCCTATAATAGTGAAAGGAGAACATAGAATATGCATGTAACTCCTATGATGGAATGACCGATCAAGGAGTAATTCCTACCAACTAGATAAAAATGATATTCAATTAACTCTCTATGATAAATGACACCTAAGTAAGCTAAACCATGTGTAGGAATAATCCAAATAGAATAAATAAACATGAAATAAAGTCTTACACTAACACCCACCCTTAAATATAGCTTAGGTGGGTAAAACAAATGGGTCTGAAAAACAAGACCCAATGAGATACCCATGTATAAAATAACTCTCATAAAGTGGAGAAAAGGAGATAACCCATAGGAAAAAACTCCCACCCCAAAAGAAATAAAAAAGAAAAGAAATAGTGTATGCTCTAAAGACATCAAGAACAACAAAAAATGTGTCCACAAGTGAGAGTAATAGAGAACATAGAGATAAGTGAGGCATAATAATCCCCAATAAATATTATAATTAAGTTATCCACACTCCAAGTAAAGATTTAAATATGACCAATGTTGACAATGAGATCCTTTGGCTGAAGATTGAAGAAGCCCCATCCGTATTGAACAATGTTTCTTCTTTTTGCCAAAAGAAGAACAAAAGATGTGTATTGAAATTCTACCCATTCCATAATGGAAGATGAAGTAATGATAGCATGGAAAATTTTTGAGGAAAAAATAGATGTTTCTCATCAACATTTAGGGGATGGAATCCCTCTCCTATTAATAGTTGGAGAAACCTATATTGAAATCCAAAATGATGTTGTAAAGTAAAATATTTATAACAAAATTGAGTTTTATCAAGGTAATAATTTTAACCTAAAAGTATGGAAAGGTTGGAGAAAGGAAAAGATGATATTGAGGTCTATAGATGAATTATATAATTAAAATATAGGAAAGATAACACAACCAATAAGCTGAATCTAGAAACCTATTAGAAATGTCAAGATATTTGGAGTGTTATTCCTAATGGAAAACCTCTTTCATTAAATGGATATGAAAAATATAAATAATTTTATAAAAATTCATAACATACATTGAAATTTACATATAATTGATAGCATAAAATAATGATCCCTCTTTATTTCTTTGTTAAAAAGTAAAGAATTTATTTTTAACCCCATCAAGATCTGTCCAAAATGAAAACCACAAATATAGATTCAAAAATAAATGATATAATGAAATTTTTATTATTACTAACTAGTTCATAACAACTTTGATAACATTCTAAAGATAAAGATTCGAATACATGAAAATACTAAATACATACATTATCTTCATAAAAATATTTGAACACAAAGTTTGTAAAATATATCCTTTGTATTAATCTTTGATGAATTACACATGTAATTTCATCTTTCAAAATTTTAATAGATATTTATAATTTTCTAGACATTTAAAAATGAGCACCTAACTAATATTTATATCTTGAAATAGGTGGTTACTATGCATAACCACTATTTTTGCATATTAGGTACTTGTTAAAATACATTAATAAATTATCACATTTGAAAACTTGTAAAAATGAATTGAGCAATTTGCATAACTTGAAAAATTACTTTGGGGTTTTTACAACTTTCAAAATCATGTTATCAAGTTTACATGACTTGAGTGTAATAGAAAATTTTCATAACTCAAAACTTGAAAAATACCTTAGTATGATTAAAAGAGATACAATGTAAAAATCACAAATACATATTATGATTTGAAAACCCTAAGTTAGGGACTCGAGCAAAAATATATGATGAATAAACCCACTTCTTCTTTGCTAAGAATAATAGGAACTTCTTCTTTCTAGTGTTGGAGCTTATTATTCTCACCTTGATATGTTTTAAATCTCTCCATTATCTCAAGGACCTTTTATTCATTAGGACCATTTGAATACATGAAATCCATATTTGTATCATAATGTATCTCTACCCTTTTTTCAGTTATGTAATGATGTTTTTTCACTATAATATTGAGATTATATAAGTTAAACTGATACTTGACCAAATGACAAATTGATCTAGAATTGAAAGCAAGCAGTCTTAGGATATAGAATATCCTTAATATTTTTTATTAATTTTGTTGATGAAAATTTCTGGAGAGATCACTTTACTGTCATCATTGTTGATTATGAAATTCAATTTCTCAAGTGTTCTTATTATATTTATAATAAAATCTCCTCCCATGGATTTGGAATTGAATAAATTATTGATACCTTCTCTAATAATATGAATTCTTAATCTTATAGCTCTAATAAATTTAGTGATATATATAACTTCATTTTTCTCAATTATTTTTTCTTGAAAAAGATCATATGAATTAGCTTTATAGAATTATTTCAACTTAAGAAGCAATTATTCCCATTTTTGCACCTCCTTATTATACATGTCTTCTGCCTTCAATACATCATCATATTCTAATTAGATCTCAAAACATAAATCCATTAAAACTAGAATAGAACTGATTCCCAATTATCAAATTTTTTCTAACAAATCTTTTTTTGATTTACCCATGCCTACAATTTATTCTTCCACATTCAATGTTTCAATGTTCATAAGAAGAAGATTAAACTAGCTTAATCAAATTATGAATGACTATTTTCAACTATTCAACTTTCTCTTTGAGTTGATCTTTGGTAACTTTATCATGGTGCATTTTATCAAATAAAGTGCCAATAATATTTTGAACATATTCCTTTACTCCCTCCCTTATACATTTTCCTAGATGCTTTTTTTGACATTTGATAATATGAAGTGTCAACACTATCATTATCCTTATCTACATGGGGAATAACTACTTTTGTATATTTTTATCCTTTTTCTTTGATTATTCTTGTCATAATTTTTTTGAACAAGATCATGTGAATTAGATTTATAGAATTATTTCAACTCAGGAAGTAATTCTTCGCATTTGTGTACCTCCTTATTATACATGTCTTATACTTTCAATGCATCATCATATTCTAATTAGATCTCAAAATATAAATCCATTAAAACTTGAATAGAACTAATTCCTAATTATTAAATTTCTTCTAACCAATCTTTTTTTGCTTTACCCATGGTTCCAATTTCTTCTTCCACATTCAATGTTTTAATATCCAATATTTATTTAACAACTGAAGAGGAAGATTTAAATAGATTAATCAAATTATGAACCACTACTTTCTATTGTTCAACTTTCTCTTTGATTTGATCTTTGGTAACTTTATCATGGTACATTTTATCAAATAAAGTGCCAATAATAGTTTGAACATCTTCCTTTATTCCCTCCCTTGTACATTTTCTGAGATAATTTATTTATATTTGATAATATGAAGTGTCAACACTATCCTTATCCTTATCTACATGGGGAATAACTACTTATGTATATTTTTATCCTTTTTCTTTGATTATTCTTGTCACAATTTTCTTGAACAAGATCATGTGAATTAGATTTATAGAATTATTTCAACTCAGGAAGTAATTCTTCCCATTTGTGTACCTCTTTATTATACATGTCTTCTACTTTCAATGCATCATCATATTCTAATTAGATCTCAAAACATAAATCCATTAAAACTTGAATAGAACTAATTCCTAATTATTAAATTTCTTCTAACCAATCTTTTTTTTCTTTACCCATGGTTCCAATTTCTTCTTCCACATTCAATGTTTTAATATCCAATATTTATTTAAAAACTGAAGAAGAAGATTTAAATATATTAATCAAATTATGAACCACTAATTTCAATTGTTCTCTCTTTGATTTGATCTTTGGTAACTTTATCATGGTACATTTTATCAAATAAAGTGCTAATAATAGTTTGAACATCTTCCTTTATTCCCTCCCTTGTACATTTTCTCAGATATTTTTTATATATTTGATAATATGACATGTCAACACTATCGTTATCCTTATCTACATGGGGAACAACTAATTCTACATATATTTTTCATTTTTTTATATTATTCTTGTCATAGTTTTAGGTTTATAGATTACCAATGGAGGAATATGATCTATTAAACTGAAATTAATTTCTTGTGATTTTATAACCTTATTATTTTTATTCACCACTTAATTAAGTCAATTAAGAACCTCAACATTGACAAAAGATTATTTCATCTGGATGGTTTTAGATTTTATGGAAGTATAAAGAATGGGAAGAATATTTTATAGAGTTTAGACCTCTTATAATACTATTTCAGCCTCGCCTTATTCAATAAAAAAACTTGGGGTTTCTGGTGAAGTTCAAGAATTAATTTAGGATTAGGTGGAGGATGAAGAGATAAAGAATCATCAAGTTGAGATGAGGATGTTGTTAACAATGAGGAGTCAAATGAAAGGAATTATTGCTTAGTATTTGTTACTAACATTTGAGGTTGAACAACACTATCAATAGGAACCTCTTCAGTAATATAAATAATTTGATAACAAGAATAGTTATTTCTAAACCTTTTGAATTTTAACTTGAGAGGCCTAGAACTTGGAGCAGTTATTGAGATAGTTTGTTTTATACCTCTCTTATCTTAGGAAGATATTCACTTTTGATTGCTTGAGATGTCCCAAATTCTACTTGATTTTGTTTATGGAAGTTTCCTAATTCAACTTCTATTTTTAATGGTGGTGTAAATCATACCTGATCAACATTTACTCCTCTATTTTTCAACCACTACAATGTTCTCTCAAGAACACCATGAGTTTTAATAATAAGATAAATTGAGTCTTTCTTACTCCAATAAATCTTTAGAATTGGTTCAGATTCAAGTTTTTCTTTCTAAAAACTAGGGCCAAAGGTATCTTCATCATCAATTATTTTCTTAGGGACTTTTAATCCCAAATTAAACAACTTGTTTCATTATTAACTATGAGTAATCCTTAATTATCACATCCTTTTCATCATTGTAGTTTATACAATAGTCTTAAAAAAGAGGAACATGTTGATATGAAACCCATAAAATATGCACAATTAAGCCTCTTATATCTAATGAATCCCTACATTAAAATGGCATTATAGTGACATGTGTTATTTCTTCCATAATTGGATTTGGTTTAGGCAGTGATGAGTGTGTGTATCTACCAATGGAGATAGGAAATTTCACTATCAATTTTTGTTTACTATCTATAAACTTGTGAGTCTCAACCAATTACCTTACCAATTCCATTAGGGCTCATTTATCATTAACACACTTGGGGATGACGTATGGTTATAACTCACATCCATAAACCCTTAAATAAGAAAATGTTGGGAACTAGATAAACCAAGCTCCCCATATAATATTCTTTGTTTTTGCTTCCACAAAAATTGTCATGTTGTAAGGTTCATTTTTAAACATTTGAATAAGATAATAAATAAATTCATATTTCACCCTCTAAAAATGATGAGCACTTTCTTTTGATGTGATATGAGGATAAAATACATATATCTTAGAGGTCTTAATGTTTCCCACCTAATTCAATCCACCATATGATCAATTCCTAACAACTACATAAACTAAGTATGAAGTCATATTGAATTTAGAAGTTATTTTGACTTTAATCGGTTGATTATGGATTGAGTCACTGATCAGTTGACCCCAATTGATATATTGCTTATTTTGATAAAATCCATGTGTACTTGTAGATCTAGTCTGGAAGTATCTTACCTCTAGGATTCCAACTAGCCTACATAAAAGTGTGATCACATAAATTACTTCATTCATGAATTTAAATCTATAAATATTATTTAGGAGCCTTGATGAATTTTTAGGCTTTATGAGTCATTATTTATTTACCCATTTTTTATAAGAATTGGTTTTATCATCCCAGAACTAGTGAGCTAAAGCAGGAGACAAATTCACATGTAATTCTCATTATAGAAAATGTAATAACTTGTCAATATGGTCTAGAGATAAACATATGACATTTTCTCCTTTAGTATTTAACACTTATCTCTTCTCAGGTTCATAATGTCTAGCTATGTTTAAGACCAATTCTGGGCTCTGTACAAAGGTTAGAAAAGTAGTTGCATTTACTAATCCACTATCATGTATACTCTGACCACAGTATGTATTGTGCACCCTATTTATTTTATTTTAAAAATCATCCATATTTATATGCCCTATATCTATGTCTATTATATTCTCAATATTTAGATCTAAACATGACAAAGGAACAATACCCAAAAATAAGTACTTCATCTCCAATTGCTCTTATCTTTGTAGAAACTTATTTGGAGGATTTTTCTTGGGGGTGACCTTGGTAGGAGTCTTAGATGTTGAAATAAAATAAAATAACAGATCCTAAAAGATGAACCCATGCTATATTATAATTTACTAAGATTATTTATTAATAAAACCAATAAAAAACTTGATTTTTAGGAAAAGTCCTTGCATATTAGAGGGAGTCTGATAGATTGTTTGTAGTAGGTTCAAGTTTTATGGGTAGTGAAATCAATACCATTGAGTTATGATGGATGTGTTTAAAATATCATTAGGTTTTGATGGTGGTGTCTCTAACATTGTAAGTTTTTGACAGTGAAGTTGACAACTTCCCAGGGTCTGACTAGGTTGTTATCACCTATTTAGGGGTCCAACTAGGATGTAAACAAGGATGCGGGAAAGAGGAGAAGGTGCAAACTATGAGAAAAATGGGTTTGGTAGATAAACTATAGTTTAAATTTGTTTTTAGAAAATGATTTATCTTTTTTACAAAAAGCACTAGAAAATAATACAAACAAGAGGGATTTGTAAAAATAATGAAATTTGTTTGCAAATGAATAAGGGGAAGTAAAAGGCTTACCTTTGAATAAGCTTCAAAACCCTAGTTTTTTGTGAGGAACCTCATGAATGGTAAATAAAATAAAGTAAGATTGAATAGAGGATACAATAGAGGCAAGTGATATCCACTAATATTTATAAATTTATAATAGAGAAGTGAGGAGTGAATGATAAGAGAAAAAATATATATTAATATTTACACGTATAAAGAGGAATATTCCATTAATGGCCTAAAGTAGGAATTATTGATAAAAACATAAAATTCTCAAAGTGTATAAGTAAGGTAAGTAGGGTCTAATGAGGTGTTTTCATGGTAGGTGGGTCTTGATGGGGTTGTTTTCATCTAGGTCATACTCTACCAGTTGTGTTTATAACACCAGTGGGTTCCAATGGTGGTTCTTGTAAGGTGCTCAAACCCCATTGGAGGTGTTTGAAACATATTCAATTTTATTGAACATGTTAACATGCCTTCAGGATTTGAAGGGGTCTCAAAAACTTTTATAAACTTGAACTTAAAGAAGCATCCTTATCAAAATTTCCTAATTTTTTAACAATTCTTGATTTTACATTGATCAATTTCCTTAAAAAATTAACAACACATATTTAAAAAACCCACTGGGATTTACTAAAATAAGATATTTTTAAAAAATAACTACACAAATTCATCTAATAGATCTCATCATGATGAAACCTAAAAAAGTGATCTTTAACTAAATGTATTATTTTTAGTTAACCTTATTAAAGTTATATAGCTAATCCATTTAACTAATTATCACCATAACAATAATATATGAAAATAGGTGTAATATTGAATAAAAAAATAAAGATTGCATTAATTCATATAAGTAGTATTACAAATTCAGCCATGACTGATACAACATTACAACCACTACTATAAATGTACATATGAATAAAAAGTATAGTTTTATCAATAATAAATGTATCAATATAATAATATAATGATACAAAGATCCACATAGCATGAGTATCATCAAATGCAAAGTATCCATCGAGAATCTAATGTGTAGTCTCTAGTGTAGTACTGTTTCAGGGAGGGAGAGCATCATCCAAGTTATTTTCCACACAAACAATAGACCATTGATCCCTCACACTATCTCTCAACAAGGAAATGACCCTCCTTTCATATATGAGTAGATAATGATGGTGAGGGAATCTAGAGTGACAAACTAGAAATTATGTGCTATAAGATAACTAATATATGATGTATACTATAAAGAAAATTGTTCTAACATGATATTATATAAACATGTAAACTCTATCAAACTCATGAAATGATAATTTTTAATTATAAAAAATAATTTTTCCAAAGTGTTTTTATAGTTATAGATCTTTAGGATCAGTCAATTCCATACACATTGCTCAATTAGATATCACATATATTACATTAATGGTGATAATTAACTAAGTTTAATTCATCACACCACTTATTTATGGTCAATAATGTGATATTTTGTTATTCATATAATAATATAAAAACCAATAGATTTAAAAATAATATTCTCTATTAGCAAATATAAATTATGCTAAGTACAAAAATATCAAATACATAATATAGTCCATCAAATATAATGAAATGAATCTTAAATCCTCTAGTTTATTACAAAATAATAAATGGATTGCATATATAGTCCTCAATAAAATCATACCATTCGGGTATGAAAATTATCTAGACATAAGTTACTAAATAATAACATGTAACTTTAAATGTCATTTCTTACATTCAATAACATCAATTCCCAACTTTTTTTAACATAAAAAAAATCACATTAATAAGCTCATTTTAATACACAACATTTAATATGACAAGTATTTAACTTGAATACCAAATATTTAAAAGTTCATTTAACCCAAATTCACATAGCAAAATCACCCATAATTCATTGCTATAAAAGTACTAGTAATGAGTATTGAACAGGTCATATATATATCTATATATGGTTTAGTAGTTTCAAATCTACTTTACAGTTGATAAATCACATGTATATACCATATAATTATTCATATGTTTAAAACACATAATTTTATAAATGATATTCGAGTCCATCAATAGTTTAAAAATGTGTACAATATACTCTAAGTAGAATATATATATTCTCCATGATATTAGAGTATCATGTTTACTAAAAGTATAAAGTCAAACTATATTATTTTATTAAAATTATTCTCAATATATATAAATATTGCAAAACTGAATTACTTAAACTATTTATACTCAAAATTTTAGGATAGGTATGATGCAATATATACTTTCTACATACTAACTCAACCAACTAGGTTTTACTAGTTTCATTATTTTAGAAGACATAGTTCAATCATTATGTAGATATATTTGATGCATTTTAGTTGTCAATAATAATAAGAACTAGTTTGGGTGTATACTTATGATAAGATGTTTATATCTCATAAATAGTCTAAATTTACATAACAAATTTTGCATAGATTTGTATATAACTCAGTCGATTGTATTTGTGTCATTTATACCTTGAATATATATTTATTCATACTCATCCATTTATATCAAAGAGGGAATATTTATTTATGCACATATATATTTCAATAAGAACTCAATCTTATATAGACTTAGCTATATATTAAACTAATATGGTTATAATTAACTGTCTCTAAATCTAAATTTCATAAGGTTTAGAGTAATATATTACATCATAAAATAAATAATAAGTTAGACATTCTAGCTGTATATATACACTAGTATAGGCTTACACTTAGGCCATCAAATTACTTAATGAAACCATGTAGATTGTAAGCATATACCCCTGTATATGTATACAATCTAGTTACTATTTTTCATATTTCCATAAATAAAAAATTAAACCAAATCATAATTCCATGTATATACATTGATATAATCATATAAAAATAAATGTTATGTAATACATATTCATCTACACATAAAGAGTCTTAAAATAATTAAAACAACCCTTATTCTATTTCAACTCTAAAAGGAACTAATTATAATTATTGGGGTCTATTCACAATAATACAAATTCATCTACACATATTAAAACTAGTTGTATTCCTCATACATTATCCAAAATAAACCCAAATAGAAATCAAGTATATAACTCAAGCAGTATATATATTTATTCACAAAAATATAATGTCTTTAAAATATATACAAAAAGATATACACAGTAGAGCCCTAGGGTATCATCTTTTAATTTGAAAAATATTAACCCTTTAAGTTTTATCTAGGGTTTTCTGCCAACCAAAAAATATCTAAAATCCCTTCTTGTATAATTTCACTAAGTTTAAAGTTTACACATAACACATGATACATTTGTCATGTAAAGGGTTTACTTAGTCATTTATATCCACTATGTCAATTATGATTTAGTTTATAATCCAAAACCCTGGGTTCAAATTTGTTGAGGTATGTTCCTATTGTTGGTTTTGAAGAATTTTTGTTGTCATTGATGTCAAATTCAAGATGGATGTCATTAATTTCAAGGTTAGAGTTGAGGCCATCCATGATGAAGTGGTATGTGACAAATGAGTCTTATGACTAGAGAAAAATTTAAGGCAATATTTTGTCTCTCTATTGAGAGATAATTTGAAGTAAACTTGGTAATTCTTCTGAGGTTGATTACAGTCAAGGTTAATATTAATATACAAGGTAAGCATACCTTTGAGTACTAGTCTTAAGGAGCATTGTCATATCATAGGCACATGTGTGAATATGGTAGCTTAGTAAGATGAATACACATAAGTATGAGTATATGTTTAATAATTCCCAAACATACATATGAAGTTTTAAAACACTCAATAAATTTTCAAGGCAAACATTTAGGGTTATGGTCTTAAGCCTAAGCATGTAACTTGACCAGTCCTAGATTCCACCTAACCTAATAAGGAGTAGTGAGATGTTATAATGAATGAAAATCATTGGTAGATCATGTGATTAGATGTTTGAAACTATGTAAACATGTGTATAAGTCATATAAGGCTTTATAAGAGGTTTTTAGGTCACTTCTTAGCTTAGTCTTTTCTTAAAGAGATCTAATGTGATGACATAGGACTAGTATCAAGTTGAGGTGAGTAGTATGAGACTTGTGTGAAGAAGGCTGGTATTATGTGAGAAAGTTATGGTGTTTTATGACATGATAATGAGGGGTTGATATATTACAATAGGTTTCAAGGTGTGTTCAAGGTCTAAGTGTGACTAGTAGTTTAAGGCCTAATATGCAAAGAGACCTAGTATGGCCTAATCAGGGGTCAAAATCAATATACAAGGTTCCAAAGCTCATGAGAGTATTGTAAAAGTTATGAGATTTTGTGTCAAGTTTTTTTTAATAGAGTTTGAGGTCATATCCTAAAGGAGAAATCATGAAAATTGGTGTTGAGGATTTTTATATGCATATAATGAGGTGTTACAGCCCCAAGAAGGAATTTCTTATGCTCATCAACATGTTAAAAATTTTCATGAGGATCCAATAAGTTCATGGAAGTCAAGGAAGGTTCCTAATTTAAATAATATTTATTTTTTTCTAGGTTAATTTCCCAATCTTTAGGAATGTAATATAGTCTAAACCCTCTTAAAATCATAATAGTGACCTAATATGGAAGATATTATTGGGAAGTGCTCAAAATTATTTGGTTGACCAAATATGATGATTAGATGTTTTATTAAACTCTCCCAAGTAGCTCTATGTGGCATTGGTTTATCAAAAGAGTGAGTGGAAGCTATAGTAAAATCCTTGTTTTTCATATTTTTGATGTAGCAAGTAGGGTTGACCAAGTCAAAGCATGTAAATTATTGGAGGATGATGTGTGAGACTTATATTTTGTGCCCATGTAATTTTATAAGTAGTTTTAATTACTTAAATATTATAAATTGGTCATGGAATTTGACCTATCTCTAAATAGGCCTAATGAGGAAGACAATGAGAAAATTAGGTAGAAGTGAGAATGAGATTAGGGATGGGTTTTAGTGGATTAGGGATGGGTAAAAATTCATGGTGTTATGTTTAAATACTTATATATCATGTCCATTTTGATTATAAGTTTTAAATATGTTCATATACAAGCTAAAATTTGTTTTCAAAGTGACATGTCTAACACAGTGAAGTCTGTGTAGAGTCAAGACATAAGATTGGTCTATAAGACTAATATTGATATTCAACCTTATAATAAATATATTTAAATATATTATAATTATTATTAAGGATCATATAAACCCATTTTAAGTTCATAAAATTATTCCCATAGGTGTTTTAAGACTTGGTTTTCATGATTATATTTTTGGAGCTATAAGTAGTTTTCTATATATGAGTGAGAATGATGTTCTTGAGCCTGTTTACATAGATTTAAAGAATAAAATACACATTAAGTTGTTATATATTTATAATAAGTTATTTTGTATGTATTTATATTCATTATAAACTCCTATAAAGGTGTGAAAATTCAAATACTCTTGACTAGGTTGTTGAAGTATGTGTGAAGTTCTGATTGAGCATATGAAGATGATTAGTTTGAGGTATTTTTCCATGTATTGTGAATTATAATAGAATTTGTGATTACAAGTAAATTATTTATGTTATATAAATTCTATTTTTTTGGTTTATGTGTAAAATTTGAGTGTATGCATTAGATTTACAAGATAGACTTTCTGGTAGTGAGAAGGCCTAATTATGAATAAACCTAATTATGTGGTTCAAAGAGTGAAATGAGATAAATGGTGTTCGAGGACATAAGGTGAGATTATCATGCGTCTAATTAAATAATTTGTTAAATTTTTAATTTATTTTTTTTATTATTATGGTGTTTCAAAGTGGTTAAGGTGAAATGTGTGCTTTGAGAAGGCCTAATTGCATTAGGTCTCTATTAGGCCTAATGGTGGTTTTGGTCCTTATGGGTGGTGAATAACCTATGTAATGGGTTTTTTAATTTTTAAATGTGTTTTTTTATCTATTAAAATTTTATCCAAGTATGGATAGGTTATTTTCTAACCAATATAGGTGAGACCAAGAGTCAAGTATAAAGAGAATGTCTAAGAGGCTTAATTTGATTAGATAGAATATCAAGGATATGACCAAATGATTTAGAGTTGTGGAAACCAGGTAGAGGGTGTGAATAAAATCATATAATTGTGTTAAATATGTCATTAAATTATAATAGTGTTTATATAGGTAATGATTAAGGTCATAATACCTAATTCTACCAAGGAAAGGGTTAGTTGAGTGAAAAGGTCTAATAGGTTGTTTGAGAGAGATAAAAGAGTTTAAAGAACCAAAAATAGATTCATAATTAGTTGAGTGAGAAAAAGGTGTCAAAAGGTGATCAAATGTTTAAATATTTGAGTTGGTTTTGAGTTACCTAGGGTTTTGGTGCCTTATTTCAAGTTGGTACTTACTAAAGGACTAGCTCAGTTGGTGCTTGGCTACTGAAGAGGTTGGTGCCTCACTAAATTTTGATTCATTACGTATAATAAAATATTACAAAATATGTATCAATAGGTTTTATCCACAAATTGGGTTTCCCACATATCTCCTATGTTCTTATGTTATTTTCTTTCATAGATGCTTGCCTATGCATTGGTTAATATATGTATGTGAATGAATGTTTTAAGTATGATAAGTCAAATTGAAGTATTGTTTTAAGAAAACTAATTTAACACCCCCCCACCCACCTATAAATATATATAATTCCAACATTTGGTATCAAATAAATTCATTTGAATGAGGCCTAATAGCCTAAATAATATCCTAAGCAGGTGAAGATGACTAGTCAAGAACAAGGTGGTTTTTCTACAAGTAAGGCTTTGTTGTTTAATGGATCCCATTATGGTTTTTGGAGTGTTAATATGAGTACATATTTTATTTATAAAGGTCATAATGTTTGGAAATCAATTTTATATGGATATACTACACCCACTATTCCTCTTATAGATGCAATACGCAATAAAGTTAGTGACAACAATTCAAAAGCAATGAATGGTATTATGTGTGGCCTATCATAGGAAAAACTTGTGAAGGTAATGAACTATATGTCTACTAAATAAATTTTGGAAAATTTGAATACTATCCATGAGAGAGACTCCAAGGTCAAGTTGGAAAAGTTACAAACCCATAGAATATAGTTAAGGATGAATGAATATGAGAGCATTACAACCTACTTGTTGAGGGTTGATAAAGTGGTCAACATAATAATAGGTCTAGCTAAATAATTTAAAGATTATACTATTGTTCAAAAGGTTTTAGGATTTATAAATACCAATTTTGATTTTAAAGTGTCTTCTTTTGAAGAGATGCAAGATCTAGATAAGCTAGATATGGATGAACTTGATGGCACCCTAATAGCTTATGAGATGAGGACAAGTGAAGGAAAACCTAAAAAG
Source organism: Torreya grandis (assembly GCA_037957365.1). Lineage (NCBI taxonomy): Eukaryota > Viridiplantae > Streptophyta > Pinopsida > Cupressales > Taxaceae > Torreya > Torreya grandis. The sequence continues at coordinate 119,077 of JARHVA010007535.1, read as the reverse complement.
AAGGAAGTTGCATTCAAGGTATAAAATAAGTCAAAGGAGAAGAAGAAACAAGGTAAAAAATTTAAATATAATGATGAGTCTAATATTGATGATGATGAGTTGATTTCTATGTTTTCAAGAAATTTGAAAATAGTTTAAGTAAATACAAGGGTAAGCTAACATTTAAATGATTTAATTGTGGAGAGATAGACACTTTGATAAAAATTTCCCTCATAAGAATAAGGAGAAATATTATGAAGAGAATGATGATGATAAAAATTCCTATAGGTATAATAAGATCAAGAAAAGCTTTATAAGGTATGATGACAATAAGAACTTTTTCAAGAACAAAAGAAACCTTTACACCAAGTAAAATTGCAGCTCATCTAATGAAAGTGAGAAAATTGATTTTGAAAGTGACCATGAAGGTGATGGTCCTGATGTTAATGAGGTTCTCTTCATGGTTGAATAAGAAAGTTGTTCCAATCAAAAAGATTCCATATGGATTTGAGGTACTATTGGTGATTCATATGAATAATAAGGTGAGGTGGACTTTTAGGTTGAGTTTATGAATGATATATAAGAGATAAAGATCATGAATAAAAAGAATGAGGTGATGATGTATCTTATCAAACATTATGAGGAAAAAATAAATTTGTTTAAAGTTAGTCTAGGTAAAAACTCTAAGGAACAAGATGAAATAGTTAAATAGGCAGAGAATCAGATGGAGATTATGACTATAAACCTAAGGCTAAAGAAGAAGAATGTGCAAGGTATGTAATTATAATAGACTCCTTGAGAGTTGAATTGGATCAGGCATTAAGTAAGATGAAGTCCTTTATGAAGTTTTAAGAGAGTACCATTGATCTAGATAACATTTTGAGTAGTCAAAAGACTACTAAATATAAAATAGGCCTTGGTTTCAATGGAGACCAAAAAAAGAACACTAATGTGATCAATAAGGTTAATGGTCAATCAATTAATGAGGGTGATAATATAATTAAGGCTAATACTATCAGTCTAACCCTTTCAATGGTTATTGTTATTCATGTAACCAGTTTGGTTATATAATAAGGCATTGTAGAATGCATTCCAAGAATGAATATGCATGGAACTATGAGGAGAGTCATCCGTCAAGAAGTATAGGTCGTGGTGTATTTCCATCAAGAGGAATAGTGTGTTTCAATTTTCAAAAAGGTTGGTCATATTGCAAAGTTATGTAAGCATGGATTATCAAGTCAAAAAAGAAAGTTGAGGTCCCTATAGTGAAAGAAAGAAGACAATATAGTGAATGGAAACCAAAGGTATCTAATGTGAATGATGAATAATGTGTAGTTCCAAATGGACTATTTATCATGGTGGAAGATAGTTTAGATATAAAGGAGTGCCAATAATTCTCCCTATCATCTCAAATTATGGATAAAGGAGTCAAGATCAATAAACCAAGTCAAAATGTTATTCAAATGGAGATTGAAGAGGGCAAGCCAAAAGGGATATTCAATCATAAGAGGATCATGAATGATGTTTAGTCTATTAAGGACATGAAGATCTATAAATATCTTGATTTTATGTTGTTTTAGTAACCCAAAGAAGAGGTGACTCCATTATACTTCATGAAGGCACTCAATTAGTGAGAAAAAACATGAAGGATGCTTGTCTTAGGGGGAGTTTTGTGTTCTTTGTTGACATTAAGATACAAGGTTTAGTCAAGAGTTTGTTATAGGTGTGATCATAAGATATGGGTTACAAAGATATTGTATTATGACTTGATCAAACCAAGTCACTATCATGATAATGTCTGAATATCTCATAGAGATAAGGGGAGCCAATAATTCTCCAAGAGTAGGTATGTGACGCTAGTTTGTCTTGAGTTTTTTTTCAAAGAGAGATGATGAGTTTTCTTGGAGAGAAGTGGTATGTTGTTTCAATTTCAAGGATCAGATAGATTCCAATAAAATGACCTTTCGTCATTAATGTCAAAGGGGGAAAAGGTTCTAGTTTGGGAGAAAAGTTAGTTTAAAGAAGATCCAGCTTGGGGAGATGTGAATGATCATATTTGTTTAAGTATTTGCCATAAATGACAAAGGGGAATGTTTTTGAGGTATGCCCCTATTGTTTTTGTTGAGTCATTATTGTTTTCATTAATGTCAAAGTCAAGATGGATGTCATTAATGTCAAGGATAGAGTTGAGGCCATTCATGGTGAAGTGGTATGTGACAAATAAGTCTTATGGATAGAGAAAATTTTAAGGAAATATTTTGTCTCTATATTTAGAAAGAATTTAAAGGAAACATGGTCATTATTTTAAGGTTGATGGCATGTAAAGGTCAAGGTATAAGGTAAGCATACCTTTGAGTACTAGTCTTAAGGAGCATTGTCATATCATGATCATGTGTGTGAAGATGGTGGTTTGGTAAGATGAATACACATAGTTATGAGTATATTTTTAAGAATTCCCAATAATAAATATGAATTTTTGAAACACTCAATAAATTTTCAAGGCAAACATTTAGGGGTATGGTCTTAAGACTAAGCATGCAACCTAACTAGTCCTAGATTTTACCTAACCTAATGAAAAGTCTTGAGGTGTTATCATGAATGAAAATTATTGGTAGAGAATATGATAAGATGTTTTACATAGTATAAACATGTTTATAAGGAAAATAATCCTTCAGAGGAGGTTTCTAGGTCAGTTCTTGGCTTAGTCTTTTCTTAATGATATCTAGTATGATGTCATAGGCCTTGTAGCATATTGAGGTGAGTAGTATAAGACTTGTGTTAAAAATTTTGGTAGTATGTGAGAAATATATGATGTTTCATGACATGATAATGATTTTTTTATAATATTAAAAGAGGTTTCAAGGTGTGTTCAAGGTCTATGTATGACTGGTAGTTCAAGGCCTAATATGCAAAGAGACCTAGTATGGCCTAATCAGGGGTCAAGATCAGTTTATAAGGTTAAAAATATCATGATAAAATTATAATAAGTGTGATAATTTGTTTCAATTTTTTTGACCAAAGTTTGAGGTCATATCCTGAATGAGAAATCATGAAAATTGGTGTTAAGGTTTTTTATGTGCATAAAATGAGGTATTATAGACCTGAGAAGGACTTTCTTATCCTCATCGGCATGAATAACATTTTCATGAGGATACAAATAATTCATGATAGTTGGGTAAGGTTCATATATTAAATTTAATATAATTTTTATTTGAGTTAAGGGCCTAAGCTTTATGAATGATTGTTAAGAATGTAAGATAGTAGACTCCCTCTCTAAAACCCTAATAGTGACCTAATATGGAATATCTTGTTAAGAAGTGATTATAATTATTTATTTGACCTATTATGATGATTTTAGGTTGTATTCAAATGTCCCAGGTACCTCTGGGTGGCATTGGTATGACAAAAGAGTGAGTGGAAACTATAATAAAATCCTTGTTTCTTAGATTTTTAATGTAGTAAGTAGGTTTAAATAGGTCAAAGCATGAAAATAATTGGAATATGATGTTTAATACTTTTAGTTTTTCGAATTTAAGTTTATGATTAGTTTTTAGACCTGAACTATGTTAAACTAGTCATGGAATTTGACCTATCGCTAAATAGGCCTAATGAGGAAGATAATGAGAAAATTAGGCAAAAGTGAGGATGAGATTAGGGATGTGTTGTAATGGATTAGGGGTGGATCCAAATAAATGGGGTTATTTTTAAATATTTATATCTCATATCCAGTTTTATTATATGTTTGGAATATTCTCATATATAAGCAAAAATTTGTTCTCCAAGTGACATGTCTAACATAGTAATGTTTGTGTAGAGTGAAGACATAAGATTGGGTAAGACCAATATTGATATTAAACCTTATAATATATCTATTTAAATATTTTTTAATTATTATTAATAATTATATTAACCCATTTTAAGTTCATACAAGTGTTCAAATGTGTTTTAAGACTTGGTTTTCATGACTATGTTTTTAGAGCTAGAGGTAATTTTCTATGTGTGAGTGAGAATGATGTTCCTGAGTCTTCTTGCATAGAGTTTAAGAATAAAATTCACATTAATTTGTTTAATATTTCTCATATGTTTTTTTAATGTATTTTTATGCATGATAAACTCCTATTAAGGTGTCAAAATTTAAATACTCTTAACTAAGTTTTTGGAGCCTATGTGCAGTTCTAAGTGAGCATATGAAGATGATCAGTTTGAGGTATTTTACCATATATTATGAAATATAATTAATTGGAGATGAAAATTAGGTCATGGATATTCTATCCATGTTGTTTTTTATTTGGGTTATGTTTAAAGTTTTAGTGTATGTATCATATTTACAAGAAAAACTTTTTGGCAGTGAGAAGGCCTAATTATGAGTAGACCTAATTGTGTGGTTCAAGGAGTGAAACAAGTTAAATGGTGTTGGGAACCTAATGTGATACTATCATTGGTATAATTTTTAAAAAAATTAATTTTTTCATGCATTTTTTGATGCTCATGGTGTTCTAAGGTGGCCAAGGTGAAATGTGTGCTTTGAGAAGGCCTAATTGCATTTGGTATCTATTAGGCCTAATGGTGGTTTTGGTCCTTATGGGTGGTCATTGACCTATGTAGTGGGTTTTTCACTAATTAAATTTGTTTTCTAATCCATTACAACTATGATCCAAGTATGTATGGGTTCTTTTCTAACCAAGATGGGTGAGAATAAGATTCAAGTATAAAGAGAATGTCTAATAGGCCTAATTTTACTAGTTAGAATATTAAAGATATGAGAGAATGATTTAGAGTTTTGGAAACAAGGTATAGGGTGATAATACCATTAGAAAATTGTTTTTAATATTTCATGATATTATAATAGTGTTTTAATAGGTGATGATCAAGTTTATAAGACCTAATTCTACCAAGGAAAGGGTCAGTTGAGTGAGAAGGTCTAATAAGCTATTTGAGAGAGATGACATAGTTTGAAGAACCAAAAAGGGGACCATCATCAATTAAGTGATAAATAGGTGTAAAAATGTGATCAAAGTTTAAGGTATCTGAGTTGGTTTTAACTTACCTATGTGGTTGGTGCCTCCTTTCATGTTGGTACTTGTTAAAGTACTAGTTGAGTTGGTGATTGAGTAGTGAAGGGGTTGGTGCCTCACTAAATTTTGATTCATTACTTAAATTATTGTAGTCCAAGATTTGTGCTAGTGTGTTTTATCCCATAAAAGGTTTTCCCACATATCTCATGTGTTCTTATGTTGTTTTCTTTCATAGATTCTTGTTTATGCATTGGTTAATGTATGTATGTAAATGAATGCTTCATGGATGATAAGTAAAATTGAAGGATTGTTTTAAGGAAAATTATTCACCCCCCATCTCAATATATTTAATTCCAATTTTTTTTAACTAATTACTCATAATTTTCCCATTATAAGACTAAGTAAAATTTTTATGTATAGTAAGGAGTTCGCAAACTAAGGTCATTCAATGGTAGGGTTTCAGGGTATATACTCAATTTGGTGGATAATTGAGCTATCCATAGGGCCAATTATTTATCCCTAAAAAATTTAGCTTCATAAAAATGATACAACTAAAGACCCTAAATATTCATTACTAGAATCATCTTAACATAAATATGAAACTTAAAATGAAACCAACCTAGTAAATGAAATCCACTATGCTAATGATTCAAATTTACTTCCCATTATTAGCTCAAACCATATTTTATTCTCTTCTTACCATGTCATATCATCCAAGCCTCAATTATATACAACTACATGTTTAATTCATGCAGTTGATTCCACCCTTTTCTCCACCAACTCCAAGTGTTATTCAAGACTACTTCAATGCATGACAACCAACTCATAGTCATCAATAAAAAAACCAATAGTATCCCTTAATTTCTTCATATTATTCCATAATGAATACTTATTTTTGGCCTAATCCCTTATTAACACTAGTCAATACCTTAGTTAAAAACCTAATCTTTAAACTTTTTAATTTATTAAATAATAAAATAACAATTATAATACCCCATCTAAACTTTTATGCATGCCATATTGGCTTCATAAAAGTTCATCAAAAATTTAATTTCAAATGATAATGTCAACTAATATAAGGTAAATAACTAGATATTTGACCAAATAAAAAGTCTTTCTAACATTACAGCCAAAAATCAAACACAATGATGTTACTAATAATTATATTGTTGAAATTTCCTTATCGTAGGTTATTACTAATGCCTTTGACTTCTAAAAAGTCATTAAAACCTAGCACTTTTTATAGTAATACTAATAGTGATTTATCATAAGACCATGTCAATAATTAGTAGTCAAACATAATCACTTATAACACCATTACTATTTAACAATGAAATTGACTTATATGAAAGTCCTTCAATTATTGTTAACAATAAGTATAAACTTCCAAGCATGACATTAATAATCACCTCAATACTAAAATCAAGTAAATTAATATAATCCCATCTATTACTATAATAATTCATAAAAAATAAAATATTGTAATGCCACATGCAGTTATATCCAAAAACAACATGGAGTAATGCTAAAACATTGAATCTAAGTATGAAAACCATAAATGAAATTAGATAATTGGATTATAATAATCAACATAGAAAAAACAAGATCATAATAAAAATATATATTAACAATCAAAGACATATTAAACTATCTAAAATAAATACTAAATAGAACATATTAATCTAATTATGGTGTGTGCATGGGTTTCTAATTTTTCCCTCTGTCATCTCCCAACATCTTCATCTATGCCACCCTCTTTGATGATGTCCTCCCTCTATCACACTTTGAGGTATCAATCTATCCTACATCAACCTCAAAAAATGAAGGTAGTTAGCCTCAAACATATATAATCCATAAAATACTACTATAATAAATAATAAACATGATCATCATGTATAAAATATAAAAGTAAAAATAACTCCATAGATAATCAATCATGTAAATTAGGAAACATATAACTACCCATAATCAACATATGAAATCAAGATTAAAAAAATATTAATTAATAAAATAATAACTATAAAAATCCATTAATCAATAGGTTATTAAGCTTAGAGAGAAATCAGGATGTGACATCCTTCCCACCTAAATATGGTTAATGTCTTGATGACACTTATTAAAAAATGAGTTCTAAATTTAAAACATTATTCAATAGAAAATAAATGATATCCAACAATATATCAAGTAAACAAATGTGGAAATAGCCTATAAAACTCATCATAATCCTTCCAAGTGGCACTATATTAAGAATATTGGTCTCACTAGACCTTGCACTATGACACTTCTCTATTATACAAAATGAGTTTGTGAGTGTCAATTATTTTTATTGGTTCTACTATGACCACACTAGGATCTATAACATGCAAATCAGTTTAATACAACACGTGAAAGATCAAAAACATACTTTTTAAGATAAGACACATGTAATATATTACGTAAAAGAGCTAGAGTTAGTGGCAATGCAATCCTATATGCTATAGGATTAACCACTTCCAAAATATCTAAGGGTCCCACGTATCTATATGAAAGTTTCACTAACTTCTTGAATTTAATCGAGATTTTTTGAGGCTTAACCCATATAAATAATTTATCACATATAAAAAACTATCTTGTTGTTCTCTTTAGATCAACATCACTTTTCTATCATTGAACTCAGCTAACCTCTCCCTAATTATTCTAACTTATTCTTCCATTTCCATAATCATCTTAGGTCTAAAGACTACCTTGTCCTCAAACTTGTCCCAATTGATTGGTGTTATACATCTCCTTTCATAATGCCTCAAATGAATCCATATTCAATGCTTATTGGTATGAGTTATTATAAGGAATCTCAACCAATTAAAGGTAATCCTCCACTTGTATTGTTGATCCATGCAATACATATGAATAATATATTTTAAAACTTGATTAATTCTCTTTGCCTGTCCATCAATTTTTGGGTGATAAACACTGATGAAATTAAACTATGTATCCAGAGCTGAGTTCAAAATCAACTAAAATCTAGAAGTCATTCTTAGATCTTGATCTAAAATGATATTTTTCAAAAAACCATAAAATTGGCACACTTCTTTCATAAATCTCTTCACAATTATAGGTGCATCATTTTTCAAGTTGTCTATTATGAAGTGAGCTACCTTGAAAGTTTATCAATTAAAACCAAGATCATATCATGTTGATTCTATGAAAATGATAACCCTTGAAAAAATTACATGCTAATCACCTTCCACTTACATTCTAGTATATCATGAGGATATAAAAATCCTATTTGATGCACATTGTTAGATTTCACAAGTTGACATTCCAAACAATGAGACAAAAAATCTTCTACATCTTTCTTGATCCCTTTCTAGATTTAGAGAGGTGTTATTTCAACCATGAGCTTGGTTATGCCTAGATGTCTTGAATATGGGTTATTGTGCAATTAATTTAGCACCACGATCCTTAGATTCTCTCTATCAGGCATATACATCCTATTATTATACCTCTAAAGACCATCACTTACTATCTTGAATAATTTAAACCTATGCTTTTGAGCATTTTTTGACACTGATTTCTTGACCTGGTCATAGAATTCATCTCCTATCAATAATTTGATTAATTTATAATAGAAATTAATCCTAATAGTATCCATAGTTACTATGCACCTATTATGGCTTATAACATCAAAAAATCTATTTTCCTTTCCCTTTATATAGTTAATATCAAAATCATAATTAGATAAGATTTCTAACCAACATCTATGATGTATATTCAAGTTTGGCTAGGTAAATATGTAATTTAGTCCCAAGTTATCAGTATTGAGCTCAAATGGTTTCTACAATAGATAATTCCTCTAAACTTACAAGTCAAGAACTATTGTAGCAAGTTCCAAATCATGAGGGGCATAATTCACCTCATATGGCTTCTATTTTTTGCACTCATAGGCTACAACTAAACCATCCTGCATAAGAACTCCTCCTAGCCCATCCCTATATGCATCCATGATCATTGAGAATTGACCATTAGGATAGCACTTGTGACAAATTAAGCCTATTTTTCAACCACTAAAAGGCTTTATCACACTTTTTTGATGAGACAAAACTCTTATTCTTTTGATGAAGAGAGGTAATTGGATTAACTATCTTTGAGAAATTTAGAACAAATTTCCTATAATAGCCTACTAATCCCATGAAACTTTGTACCTTATGCACATTCTTAGGTGATGATCATTCCATTATGACTCTTATCTTTGATGGATCCATTGAAATTCCATCCACAAAGATAATATGTCCCAGATATTACACTTTATTTTGGAAAAATGCATAATTGGACAACTTGAAATACAACTTGTGTTTCTTTAAATGATGTAAAACCATATCTAGATGTTGAAGACATTCTTCATCATCCTTAAAGTATATAAGGATGTCATTTAAAAATACTAACAGAAAATGGTCCATATAATTCTTAAACATGTTGTTCATGAGATTCATAAATGTCTTTCGGGAATTTGTTAATCCAAAAGATAACACTATGAATTTATAGTGCCAATATTGAGTCTTGAGCATTATTTTCATAATATCCTTATCTTGGATTCTTAATTGATGATACCTTTCTCTAAGATCAATCTTAGGAAAGATTATTTCCCCTCACATATGATTAAAGAGATCATTAATGCATGTAATAGATATCCATTCTTGATTGTCTCCTTGTTCAACATATCATAATCAATACATAGGAAAAGAGTACCATTCTTCTTCTTGACAAAGACTACTTCTGCATCCATGGTGATAAACTTGGTTGAATCAAATACTTTGATAAAAAATAATGAAGTTGAGCCTTTAACTCAACCAATTCTATAGTTTTCATCCTATAAGTTACCTTAGACTATGGTTCTGATCTAGGTATGATGTCAATCAAGAAATCAAATTCATGTTTGGGTGGTAATCTAAGTAATTCCTCTAACAACACATCCCAAAATTTCCTTTAAAAAGGATAATCCTTGATGGATAGTTCCTTAGATTCGTCTATCTCTTTTATTTTAACAATAAATGTTTAGCATCCCTTCCTTAGAACTTTCTTGAATTGATTTACAGAAGTATACCTAAGCTTCAAATCTCTTTTCTCACCCTAATTTTTTATCTAATTTCCAAAATGATCTTGACATTCAACCTTAATTATATAGCATAAAACCTTATATTTACTCTTTGCAAGCCAATTGACTCATAGGATCACATCATATGACCCTAACAATGGAGTATATAGATCCACCACTATATTAAATTCAATCAACCTAATCTTAGCTTCTAATAAACACTTGTCAACCTTGACCTTATACTCATTCCCATACTATATGACCATGCATTTTCTATAACTCCAAATTTTTAAGACAACTTACTAAGAATTCTAGGAGTAATGAAACATTTTTTATCCCCCATGTACATCAAAATATAAGATGTATGATCAAACAAAATACAAGACAATTCTATGGGTGAAGCTTGGAACTCAACCTAATAATTTTCAATAGTTTCATGAATCCACTACTTAAATGTTCCTTGTTGAGAAGAAACCTTGTTTTTTGACTTATCTTATACACACTCTCAAGCGTAATGGTCATCTCCATAAATGAAGCAACCTCCAAGTGATCATTTTTTTTTTGACTATTATTTTCCCTTAAAACCTCTTATGAAACCATTCCTAGGTTTCATATTCTTTGAAGTACTATTAAACTTAACATTCTTGTTCTTGAACTGACTCTTGGTATCTTCACTCCTCTACTTCTAGTTCTTATTTTTGAAATTTGGTTTAGAACTTCAAAACTTTTATTGAACTTATATCTAACTTGGTCAAGGGATTTTATCTTTTGTTCCTAATCAACAAGATTCTCTTCATGTTCTTTCTAAACATTTTCCTCTACATATCCATGTACTTCCTACTCTAGGTTTGTGATTCAATCCCTAGTTTCTTACATGCTTATGATGATCTGATCCAACTTTATATATTTCTTAATCATGAATTGATTTAGATCAATATGAGGATTGGTATTTGAGGTACCCTCACCTCCTGGGCTAGATAACACCATTATTCTTCTTATTTAAAATAAGAATTAGTTTGTGTTAGTAGAAACACTAAGTCCTAGAGTTCGATCCTCAGCTCTGATACCACAATGTAACAACCCCAATGGGTTTTACTAGAATAAGGTAATTTTTTAAAATTGGTTACACAAATTCATCAAATAGATCTCATCATGCTGAAACCTACAAAAGTGATATTTAACTAAATGTATTATTTTTAGTTAACCTTATTAAATGTCTATAGCTAATACATTTAGCTAATGATCACCATAACAATAATATATCAAAATAGGTATAATTTTAAATAAATAAATAAAGACTACATTAATTCATATAAGTAGTATTACAAATTTAGCCATGGCTAATACAACATTGTAGCCACTATTGCAAATGTACATATGAATAAAAAGTATAGTTTATAGCAATAATAAATGTCTCACTATAATAATACAATGATATAAATCTTCATGGAGCATGAGTTTCATTGAACTCAGAATATCCATTGATAATATAAAGTATAGTCTCTAGTGTAGTATTTTTATAGGGAGGGAGAGCATCATCTAAGTGATTTTCCAAAATAATCACAAACCATCAATTCCCCACACTATTTTCCAAAAATAGAATTCCCCTCCCTTCAAATATGGATAAATAATGATGGCATTAGAATCTAGAGTGATAAACCAGAACTCGTGTGCCATAAGATAACTAATACATGATGTATACCATAAAAACAAATTCTAACATGATATCATACAAACATATAAACCATATCAAACACATGAAATGATAATTTTTAACTATAAACATTACTTTGGCCAAAGTTTTAGGATAATTATTGATATCTAAGATCAGTCAACTTTATACACACCAATCAATTGGATTACCCCTCATCTTTCATTAATGACACTAATTAAGTGAGTGGAATCTATCACACTACTTATTTAAGGTCACTAATGTGAGATTTGGTTATTTATATAATAATATAAAAACCAATAAATTCAAATAGAATATTTCCTATTAGCATATATAAATTATAATAAGTATATAAATATCAAATAAATACTTTTAGTCCATCAAATGCAATGCAATGAATATTAAATCCTCTAATTTATTGCAGAATAATAAATAGATTGCATATATAGTCCTCAATAAAATAATATCATCCAGGTATAGAGATTATATAGACATATAGTTATTGAATAATATGTAACTCTAAATGTCATTTCTTCCATTTAATAACATTAATATATAACTTAATATTCACATATAGAAGTACATTAATAAGATCATTTTAATACACAATTATTTAAAATGACAAGTATTCAACTTAAATACCAAATATTTAAAAGTTCCTTTAACCCAAATTCACATGGTAAAAGAACCCATAATTCATTTTTATACAAGTAATGGTCATGACTATTGAACATGATATATACATCTATATATGGTATACAAATTTCAAATTTACTATATGGTTGATAAATCACATGTATATACCATATATTTATGTACACATTTAAAACACATAGTTTTATATATAATATCCTATTTCATCGATAGTTTGAAAATGCATACGACATACTCTAATTAGACTATATACTATCCATGATCTTAGAGTGTCATTTATACTAAAATTATACATTCAAACTATATTATTTCATTAAAATTAATCTCATTATATATGAAAATTATAAAACTAAATTACTTTAACTATTTATACTCATAATTTCATGATAGGTATGATGAAATATATACAATTTATATACTAACTTAGCCAACTATGTTTTAATGGTTTCATTATTTTGGAAGACATATTTTGATCATTTTGTAGATTTATTTGATGCCTTTAATTTCTAAATCATAATACAAACTAGTCTAGGTGTATACATATGATAAGACACTCAGATCTCATAAATAGTATAACTTCACATAACAAATTTTTCATAGATTTATTTATAGCTTAGTTGACTGTATTTTAATCATTTACACCTTAAATCTATAAATTCATACTCATCCATTTATATTAAAGAGGGAATATTTATTTATACACATATATATTTCAATAAGCACACAATCTTATATAGACTCAATTGTCTATTAAACTATTATGGTTACATACACCTAATTATCTCTAAATCCAAATTTTATAAGGTTCAAATTAATATATCACATCATATAATAACCCATGGGTTAGTCATGTTATGTGTGTATATATAAATTTACACAAGATTACACTTAAGCCATCAAATAACTTGATTAAGGCTTGTAGATTATAAGCGTATACCGTTATATATATACAATCTAGTTACTGGTTTTCATATTTCCTTAATTAAAATTTTAAACTAGATTATAATTCCATCTATATAAATTACTATACTCATACAATGGAAAGTATTTTCTTCATGAATGTACCTGTGTATATCATATAAATATAAAGAGTCTTAAGAAAAATAAAACCACTCTTATTCTATTTCTACTCTAAAAGGAACTAATTATAACTATTTGGGTCTATTTGTAGTAATAAAAATTCATCTATAGATATTAAAGTGGAATATATTCCTCATACATTATCCCAAATAAACCCAACTAATAGCTAAGTATCTAACTTGAGTAGTATATATATTTATTAACAAAAGTATAATGTATTTATAAAGTATACAAATATATATACATAGTAAAGTCCTAGTGTATCCTCTATTAATTTGAAAAATATTAACACATTAAGTTTTACCTAGGGTTTTTTACCAACCAAAAAATATATAGAATGCCTTATTATATAATTTCACTATGTTTAAATTTTACAAAGAACATAGAATAAATTCATCCCATACAAGGTTTACTCAACTATTTATATCCATCATGGTAACTAGCATTTAGTTTATAAGTCAAAACCCTAGGGTCAAATTCATGTTAACTAAGTACTCATATTTTTCTCATAATAGGACTCAATAATATATTTATTCATAAAAAAGAGTTCAAAAACTAAGGTCATTCAATGCTAGGGTTTTAAGGTATATAATCAATTCTGTAGATGGTTGAGCCATACAGAGAGCTGAGTATTTATCCCTCTAAAATTTGGTTTCCTAACAATGATATAGCTAAAAAAACCTTAAATATTTATTACCAAAATCATCTTAACATAAGTATGAATCTTAAAACAAAACCAACATGGTAAGTGAAATCCACTATACCAATTATTTGAATTTACTTCCCATTATTATCTCAAACCACCTTATCTTCAATACATGTCATCCAATCCAGGCCTCCATTCTCCCCATTATATCTAGTTGCATGTTCAATTCATGCAACTAAATCCTCCTTTTTCTTTGATAACTCTAATTGATATTCAAGATTACATCAATGCATGGTAACTAGCTCAAATTCATCAATAGAAAACCAATAGTCTCCCATAATTTCCTCATATTATTCCATAATGAAAACTCAATTTTAGCCTAAGCCCTTATAAATACCAGTCAATGTCTGAGTTAAAAACCCTAATATCAAACCTTCCAAATTTATTAAACAATAAAATAAATATTATAATATCCCATTTAAAAGTGTATGCATGCTACATCAACTTCAAAAAAGCCATCAAAACATTTTAATTTCAAATGAAAATGTCAACTAGTAAAAGGTCAATAACTGTACCTTCAACCAAATAAAAATTCTAGCAAACATTATAACCATAAATCAAACATATGTTGGATGGTGAAACTAATATTATAAAAAATGCATTGTAAAATATTGTAATTTTATAGTAAATTTGGACTATTCACTATTAGGTCATAGATATAAAGGTATAAACTATGTTGATGTATTTTTTCCCTAATATGTAACCCTAATTTGAAATGAGGGCAATGTAATAATGGTGGTACACTATGTGTGAATGAAGAGGAGATTTTAGTGGATGTATTAAAGTTTTATCCCTTCATTTATTGGATATTATAAGAGAATAACTAGTTTTTTTGTGTGGATGTAGCCCATATTGGGTAAACCATATTAAATTTGTAACTCTCTTGTATTATGTTTTTTGCATTTTATTTCTTTCTTTATTTCATTAATATTGCTCTACGTTCTATATTCCTAAAAATACAATATTGTTTCTAATAATTCTATTATTTTTATTATAGGTAAAAGTGGGGTTTTGAGGGACCCTACCCATATAAAATTACCACATAAGTGGCTAGTAACATAGGCCAGAAGATCAACAAACATAGGAAGAACATGCAAGTTCACTAGATAGTCACATCAAAGAAACAACACAAAAATAACTGTTCACAACTTACAAAATAAAGAGATTTAGTAATGACTTTTATTCCATTCATCATAAGTTTTAGTTAATTATTGTGTTATAATTTGAAAGTTCTTCTCAAAATCATTTACCATGTTTTCCTTTTCAGATGTGGTTGATGCTCCTTTAATATTTTTCCTAGTATTAGGATCATTCTCATTTTTGTTAGTATTGTTAAAAACATAGTTAAACCTTCCATGCCCTACATTGCATTATTCACTGTTACTTTACTGAAGCTGATTAGAAGATTAATTTTTTTTTTTAGTTCTATATTCTCTTGCTCTAGCCTATTAATTTTATCAGTCATAATCTCAATATAAGAAGCCATTTTAACTTCCCTCTCCTAAGTGCAATACAAACCATCTTTTTTATTGAAGTTATTGAACTCTTATTTCAATCTTGAATTGTCCTTCATGAACTAATGCATAAATGCCTTGTGAATATTTACCTCATTTGCCAAAATCTCTAATTTATTTTTATTTTTAACAATATCTTTAAAAGAATTCAAATCAAAGTCTACCTAAACTTGTTGATGAGGATCCCTTGTTTTAACTTTTACATGGTCATCTTTATCTTTATTGACTGTAGGATTTGAATTTTTTCCTTCCCTATTTTTAGATACATGAGTTTTAATATGTATATTTTATTCCTCAACCTACTCTACCTCACTCTAAGTATTCTTATCAATTCCAACATTCTTGTCTATCTCCTCAAGATTAATCATAGCATTTGAATCCTATAGCATCTATTGACTACCTCTTTCTTATTTTTTACCCTATCATTATCTTTATTCTTCTTTGTTTTTGGTTTAACACTACTCCATAGATTTCATTTCTAAGGTACAGAGGATGAGCCATTGATCTTGACATTTTTCATTTTAGCAATTGAGTATTGTGGAGAAGGGTTTTGAGTTTGGAAAAAATTATATATATGGAAAATTATAACATGGTGTAATGGCTTTGATTTCTTATGCAATTGGAATTCATTGACTAAATGCTCTAGGGAATGTAGGATATAAAATAGAATACTCATAGGAATATTATGCCTCATAATTGAGGAAAGGGAGATGGTAAAAATGAACTACTTTATATCTATCATCCAAAGTTACATACTTGATTATTTGCTCTGCCACATCATCAAACAGAATAGGGAAGTCTTCTCTTTTGAATCTACCTTGGAACACAATAATATTTTCATCCCAAAAAATCAATTTTCCTTTTCTTTCTCTAGATTTATAGTTAACTTGATGTACTTGTTTTCTTTAATGTGAATTATATTAACCCTAGAAATCAAATCCTCTATGATTTCAATAGAGATGTTCCTGATTTTTACCATTCATCAACCCATTTTCTTACAAATTATTGGGAAATATACGTATCATATCCACATATAAAATATATGAAATTCAATAACCCCCTTATATGTAATATTTTCCATACCTATAAATTATTTCTAATATGATCTGCATTCATTAGTTCCATATGGTTGAATTCTCCTCCCATAGATGAATGATTTTTTTTTTCCTTACCAAAATCCACACTATAAATAATTCTAAACTTAATGAATTCTCTTTTATCAATATCCTTTAAATAATTATATATTTGTATGATGGTATAATGATGACCAAAAGAATACCTTTCAAAGATATGACTATGAATTTCATAATAACTCAACATAATTACAACAATTAAAAAAGTTTATTCTTACATGTCAATGATTATGTAAGATATGAGCCTTGCATAAGAGTACTAATTTTTTATTTTCTAAAAATATCATTTATTTTGTTGGGATGAATCTCCATTTTATGCCATACTTTGAGTTCCTTTATTTCAACCCCCTATTAGCAAAATAATCAACAAGCATATTTCCCTCTCTATACATGTGTTGGAAGATGTGTTTCTCAAACCCTTTTCTTATATGAATAATTTCATCTATTATATGTGATATACACCATGAAAACAAATTCTTCTTATTGAGATAGTTAATAATATTGAGATAATATCCCTTAATATAAATGCATTTGCAACCCAACTCAATATCCACTTGTATCCCCCATAAGGTTGTTGAATCTCTAGAGAAGTGATTATATTAAAATCCTGTGAGTCCTTCATAAGTTAAAATAATATCCCCATGATGGTCTTGAATAATTCTTCCAGCTCTTGAAATCCCAAAAATTCCATTAAAGGATCCATCAAATTTGATTTTTATGCAACCTAATTGAGGAGCCAACCATCTTATCAATTTTCTCAAGGCTATCTTAGAATCCACCAAAGGAATGTTATCAAGGTTAGTAATAATGTTATTTTTGACATTGCCTTAGCATAGGTTATTAATAATGCCTTTCGTTGGTTCCCAAATTTACACCTCACTAGTCTTAGCTCTACATAATTTTTGGAGTGGAAAGTAGAAGATGATAATACCCCAAGGGAGTGTCATCATAATTAGGGAAGGAGGGTGTTATCATCAACTCAATAATATTAGACGACAGCTAGAAGACAACTTACTATGGTTGTAGTTGGCTTATGGCAGCTTTTGTCTCTACCTGGGCCAAGGTGAGAGTACTTAGGATGTATCTTAGAAAGGGGGAAAGGTTTTCTAATGAAGGGTTTCCCTTAGGACTAGGAGCACATGTGAAAGTTTAAATAAGACGTAACCACCTTTACTTAGCCCACCTAGAGAGGTTGTCACATAGGTTAAACTAATGTCATAAAGCAAACACAAACTACAAAAAGTAAAGGTGGATGGTGGAATGTGGTTACAACCTCCATGATTTCAAAGAATGATCAAAGTAGATGTAGATAGATGGAAAAAGAAATGATAATTATTTTGAATAATAGCCTCAAAATAACTTTATATATGCATAGGTAGGGCAAATCTGAGTGCAAATAACATGTAAAATATACAATGTGATAACATTAATTAAATGTAAACCCACATTAGAATAATAAAAAGAAGGTGAATCTATGGGTTAAGATAGGGTAGGATAAGATTTCTTAATTAATAGAAAATAATGTGGAGGGTTAATAAATGAGCAAAAATAAATTCACTAAAGTGATATATCATCTTCACCAACAAATACATTATAGATCAGAAATAAATGAAAAAAATCATGCACAAATGATCGTCAAAGTCTAAAAATCAATACTATGAATAATCCTTTAATAACTCATTCCAAATGAATGTGTGATCTTAGGACTACCCTTAAAAAGGCTATCAACGCCCTATTCCCAAATCTTAGAGCAAAAAATATTATACAACCTAGATATAAACTCTAAATGACTACCATAGAAATGAATACACCAGATAACCAATCTATTAAGCATGTAAAATCAAGAATTACACTTCAAAAATAGGAAGATAATGAAAACCATAGAAAATTTACATCATTCAATTGAATAGAAACTAAATACAATGTGTTCCAAATAAAATATAGCCTAACACTATGCAAGACAATTTTGTAACAAGGGAGACATATCTAATGCTCTCAAAGCTTGCTAATGATTTTATAATAGAAATTAATTTGGCACCAAAAATATTATACATAGAAAACTCTTCGAGGCTATAGCTCTTGACTCAAATTTAACCAACCATTGTAAAGGGAAAAACCACCTTTACTTATATAATTGAGCTAAGCCTAGCATATTCCTAAAAATTTTACAATTAGAAAATTCTTTCATGGGCTTGAAGAATATTAAACCTCATAACAAACATGATTCCTTATATATGTTTATGCTATTGTGATGATTGCAAGATTAATCATCTAACTTGATATAATATTTATAGTTACTATGTAGAGGAAGATCTCACATGGGACAAAATAAAACCTTTATCCACTTGCATAACATACAAAAAACATCCCTTTCTTATCCACATGATTATGAAACAAGTAAAATAATTTCCTAGTGGGAAATGAAAAGAAGGAAGAAGGGAGAGAAGAGAAGAAAGAAGTGGTACCAACATAGAGAAACAAAAATATTCAATTATGCTCCATAGTCAATCAAGATGATGGAATATTTTTCCAACTTATTCCTATAATTTTTATATCCTTCCATCATAGGCTCAAGACTCCCTTGGTCTGGGCTTGCTTGATATTTGAATTTTACTCAATATTCTTCAAGCCAAGAGGAAATATTTTGAAGCATGGCTTGATTTTGTCTGATAAGATCCTTAAGCTAGTCATAAACTTCTCAAGTGACACCAACTACTTTATTTTATCAACATCAAAGGACTCTTGTGGTTAATCAATGAGGCTTTTTAGAAAATTTTATATTGTCTCTTCCTTCAAATCACTTGCACCATCAAGGCTTACCATCTTCCTAAGTGCATCATCTATTTTTATTTTTATAGTCTTAAGGGACTATTATTCTCATTTCAAATTGAATATGCCATCTTTGAGCATTTCTAATCTATGTTTGATGGTCAATTGACATTACCTAAGCTTCTTATGATCATTAGGAGCAATGATATTTTTTGATATCAAAATATTTGTGCCCATTTTATAAATTGAATCCATTTTCTATTGGAATACTTCCCAATTGTTAATGTCTACCTCATAAATAAACATTTGGGCATCACACTCCCTCTTATTATCCACTATATTATTCAAGCATTTTAATACTGAGTGGACTACTTCTCTGGCCCTAGTGTGTAAATCCTCTTTCCATTTTTTTATCCTTCATTTGGATTTTAAGTCATCAATTCATCCAAAATCAAATGATGATAATGAGAAAAGAGGATAATGTAGAGCAATACTAGCATTTGGAGTTACTACCTTATGCTCACTCAGTAACTTTTTTAAGTACTAGATCATAGCTTGATTTTGTGACTTTAATTCCTCCATGGTGGCTTTATCCTTGTCCATTTGATTAGCCACCATGTTTGTCAAGACTTTTGAGTTGTGATTTAGCTCATTCATTGATATCTCCCTAGATTGTAACTAGAAATAAGTGTAACTTTCAAGGGGAGCATCTTTATTTAAATCACCTTGTGGGGGATTGGATATCTCCATATTTATTTCTCCTATACCAGTTAATGTGGTTTTGGAGTGTGTCTTATCCTTCATGGGGTTTTTTGGAATTATACACTTGAGTGATATTTACAACATCAATCTACCCAATTTTACTAATGATTTCCTTATTTTATTTGACCTACTCCACCTAGAGAAGGGGTCTAGTCTAAAATCCCATTGATGTAGTAGAAATTGATGCAAGCCTTGAGATAGTGAAATGTGGTGTCATTAGAGTACCTAGTGTAGGAAATGCCATAGGAAGGGGCTATGGAATCAACATAAACTATTCAATTTCTTCATCACTTTCCAGCTCCTTTCCACCTTCTTTGTTGGATTCAGATGCTCCTTCAAGGTTTGGCTCTATATGCTCTAATACTTCAAAACATGGCCCAAATTGGTGAGACTCCTTAATCAATTTCTTAATGGAGCTCCCTTGTGCTACTGACTGACTGGAAGGTTTTAAAATCACTTTACCCTCTTTATTCACCTAAGCTTAATATAGAGATGAGGCTATGATGGTTTCCTTGTTGCCTTCAAGAAAATATTAACAAATCATGGCCTCTATAACTTTATTTTAAATTGGATCATGAGTTTTTATATGAGGAAGGAGACCTTGAGGTACTTCAATTAAGGTAACATTACTTGAATTACCCTCAACACCTTTATTGGATCGGTCCAATTCTTTTTTTATCTCTACATGGGTGGGGGTACCCATTTGTAGGTTTTTTCCCCCACATTCTTCTATATTTGTATTTTCTTATGGTGTTGAACTTGACACTTTTTAAAGGGAAGTAATAAATGGTGATACTTTTGGAGTTGCTTGTGAGCCTTCTTATTCAAATACCACTTCAAGATTAGTGGTGACTTGAATATTCTGCTTTGGCTCCACCTCAATTTTCTCATTAAATTTATTAATTTCTTCAACTTTTCCTTGATTATCCTAGCCTAGTGGTTGAGTGATGACATTTTAAATAAATATTTCTATGTTTAATGAGTTTGTTTCTTTTTCTTGAGGGGCCTAAACTTGAGTGACTGCATTAACCCCAACTTACACAACATCTTAAAAAGAAAGAGGATCACTTGAGGCCAAAATTTATTCCTCATTATCCTTAAATTTTACTCTTGAAATACCATCTTCTTCAAATAAACTAACCATTTTTACTGGGGTTTGGGGTCTTTCCCTTAGAGTTATATGCCTAGTTTTCACTTGTGGAGGAGTGAATGCTCATTGTTTCTTCATAACTTTAACAATATTTCTATTTTCATCTGAGTCTTCTTCTTATTCACTCATATCTCTTAACATTTTTAAATATGAGGATTGATCTTATTTTTTTTCAAGGGAATCTCTTTAAAATGTATCTCCTTGAATACAACCTCCTTCATTTTCTTAGGACTCCCCACTATAGGCTTTATCTTGACTCTTTTCTACTTGGGTTGTTCTACCTCTTCTTCACCTCCTCTCTTCCTTAAGTAAGTCATTGGAGGAAAGATAACCATTGGTTGTTGTGTTAGTGGAGCCATGGGTGAAGCAAGTGAAACAATAATTGGAATGACTACTAGGATAGTTTCTAGCATGGCTAGTACTATTGAGGTTCCCTCATATGCAATGGATATTAAGGTGGTATTAGCTAATGTAACCTCCCAAATGGAAATCATATCCCAATTCTTAGCCAAACTTGTTAGCTTTGAGAAAGGCAGTCCCAATTTGTACCATGATATGAATATGACTCCATATTCATTAGTTTGGTGAATTTAACATCACCAACCTTTATTTTTCCTTTTCCCTTCACCACTACTGGTGGAGCCAAGGAAACATCATCGTAAACTAGGAGGAAACCCATAAACTCCTAAACTTGTCTAAGTTCATGGAGGGAAGGAGTGTCATAGGAACTAAGATAAACCCCATGTTCTTTCAACCATATGAAGGTTATTTACATGATCATTACAACCCTCCATGGTATAGAATCATTTTCCTCAAAAGTGAAGTCCACCTATGAGATGGTCTAGGTTTCAATTTTTGACTGATTGTAAACTATAAATAGTGTCCTCTTATCATCATCCATATCTTTTGGGATGGGAACAATATTGTAAGTGATAACTTCTTATATTGTTAGCCTTATAAAGTCTAGTTTTTTGATGTCTTATTTAGTAGTGCAATCAGGATAGATGTCCTCATAATGTGATTAATTGACAATAACACCTATTTCTATGTTCACCCACCATCTCATATCATAGTTTGCCCTAGGTGGCATTTTTCCAATCACATATTGGCCCATATATTTCTCTAATCCCTTGGCCTTGGTAATAGAAGGGCATGAATAATGCTCAATTTTAACCAAAAAATTGAAGGGATTATTCACCTTTTTTCCACTATAATTTTATGTAGGGGAATCATTTGTAGGTTCAACTCCATCATTACTAGTTAATTATCCACACATCTTGATAGTTTATATGGAGACCCCAAATATCCACTTACTTTGATATAAGTGAAGGTTCTAAATTGAATATATGAGGCACCATACTTATCAACCATTTCTATAACCACCTTAGACATCATATTCAATCTTCTTAGAGGATAAAAGACACTCATCATAGTATTAAATAAATAATTATAAACTTTGTATTTTTTTTTGTCTAAATCCATCTAGAGTTATTTTTAGATAAGTCTAATACATCCTTATTCCACTAGGATTCATTATGAGCCCATGGAATGTCCTATTAAGTACACGGCTATACATTAGGTATGAGGACATGTAAAATATACCTATGAACTCTTGTGTAGGTTTTCACTTAAGATGGTGGCCAAATTTAACTTCTTTTGTTCCTCCAACACACAGATTAAAATTATGAACATCCAAGGCTCAAACTTATCTATGATGGGCATCCCATAAATTATAGCTACCATAGCAATAATGTACTAGGTGAATTACTTGAATTATACCAATTTTAGACTCTTAAACATTATTGACACCTTTTACCTTTCCTTGACCAGCCAACAAGAGTTGATAATGTCCTATATCATTTTGTCATTCTTGTCTACATACTCCTAACATTAATTTAGAGAAAGGGTGATATTTTATGTTGGGGAGGAATTCTAAACATGTTACTAAGGGATAAATAAGTGACATAATAGACAATTTATTGTCTTCCATTGATCATAGTCCTATTATCTACTTGATACACTCTAGCATATGCAATTACTAGTTCTAAGTATGGTGTAGCCAAGGGAAATGCTACTGTAGGGGTGATTTAACTCATGCCAAGATTTGAAATTATTGGTAAAGGGATTTATTTGATACAATGCATTTAATAAAGCTAAAAATTCCAACCTTGAACATTTGTATCCTTGATTTCATCAAGAGCAAAAATGATGTTGTTTTTCATAGATGTTAAAGAAGATGTCATTGTTTCCTAGCTTTCTAATGCACTACTTTATA
This sequence comes from Torreya grandis, assembly GCA_037957365.1. Lineage (NCBI taxonomy): Eukaryota > Viridiplantae > Streptophyta > Pinopsida > Cupressales > Taxaceae > Torreya > Torreya grandis. The sequence continues at coordinate 95,297 of JARHVA010007535.1, read as the reverse complement.
CTCAAACAAATTCTTCCCTCTAATCATCCTATAAATAAATTAAAACCCCCTAAAAATACATAATATAAGGAGATTAAATAACACTTACTAATAATCTAGAGGTCTATATGCAATTGAAGCTAGAAATATTTGAAGAATTTGCCATAGCCACTTGTTAGATAGAGAAATTTTGCATTGCATGTAGCTAGAGCACATAAATATCTTGAAGATGTAAGTAGAATCTATGAATACAAAAGGTAAATGTGAAGGAAAGTAAATACCTTAGTTATAATCCTTTGTATTTCAAATTAGGGTTGACATTAATGCTTTGAAACATAGTGTCTAATTACCATCTACCCCTTTTAGTTGTTTAAGCTTATTTTGAAAGAGGAAGGAGAAGGTACAAATGTTTCCTTCAAGTTGAGTAATCCTCCTTGAAAAACATTGATCCATATAAGTAAACATTACATTTTAGTGTTTTTTAGGCCTCTGAGGAATTTTACACTTATTCACTTGTTATTTACTTTGATACATGGGATCTGAGAATACCAGATGTCATTACTTTACTTTAGAAATTTGGGAGTTCAGGCCTTGAAGACCTTTTGCACCTTTCCCACTGAAAGATAAGTGAGGAAATTTTCAAAAAGGGGTCAAATCTTATAGAACCTTAAGGATTTAACATGTTTCAATCCTAGAAGCTAGTTCAAACTCTTAGCTAAATTTTTACCTTTGCACCATCCTTATTAATATGGGGAAGGGTGAAAGATCCTTTCAATCCTCAAAAATGCACCCATTGCTTGTAAAAATAAATTAACAAGTCATTACCTTACAAATTTGATGAATGTGACATAGGAATATTCATGGGATAAAGTCTTATGAGTCCCCTAAGATAACCACATGTCTTTCATTTGGATCATTATTCAATTCCTCACCTCATTCATCAAACATGTTTAGGATGCAACACAATAATTTCAAAGTGAATGCACACTATTAGTTCATTCAATCTTACTGATTGTGAGAGCACCATATGGTAGCTATACGTGGCTTCCAAAATTTGACCTTGCTGACCTTTGAAGAGGGCCTATAGGTCATTGATCTCTATTTGAGTCCAAAATATGATGACACTTGTCATCCTTGTTGCAATCCTTTAGCCTTTGACATTTCAACATCATCCTCACTATGTCAGATTATTTTGGGTGAGTGCTTGTGAACTATTGATCGAGATCCAAGATGATTGTACATGATTGGCTCCTTCAAGTAATTAAACTTGAAACCTAAGTTTTAACCTAAGGTCTTGTTGTATTTAAAAAATACAATAAGGCCTTATGTTAAAATTAGGATTAATATTATGTTTAATTAATAGGACCCACTTAACCTCAAGCAATCTCACACCATTATATATGTGGCCTCACTTAAGGACAAGACATTAATCATGATATTTATGATGAAATGGTATTGGTTTATTGGGTGAAGGTTTTAGGATCTTTGGCCTTCCCTCACACCGATCTATGAAGGAGTGTGATGAAGTGAGAGCCATTATATCTTGATGAATTTGACCTCATTCATTAAAACATGTTGATGATGCAACTCGATAATTTCATCTAGGGCCCCAAAATGTTTCTCCTTCAAGCACAAGGTAAAAAATTAATGTATGTAAAGAGACTTGGATGCATTTATATCTTTTCATAGTGAATTTTCTCACAATGAAACCTATTATTTCAAAGAATAGAAAGAACTCTAAAGCATTATTCAAGCATAGGTTCATAGGGATCTCATAAAACTTGACAAATCGACAAAATAACCCAAAAAAATATATTGGAACACAATATATTTACAACCTCCAAAATATTTTGACATTTGAATAGGGAAAAATTTACTTGGTGTATATTTGGCCTCTAACATTAGCTCCTATTCGAACATGTGTACCCCCAATAGGCACACAAAGAACACCAAAATAAATGCCTATCCATTGGGCCATGGAGTCAAAGATTTTGAATCAAAGGAAAGGAAAATGCACCATGGGTGGAAAAAATTATAATAAGTAATTTGAGGACAACAAGGAAGGAAAAGGAATAAATACTAGCTATAAAAACATCACCCTAAACAAAGCAAAAAAATAGAAGGAACTATACAACATCTACATATTTGCATAGGCTAGCATGGACTTAATCTAAAAAGTGTTTGAGGTGTCTACCATTAACTGGTAGTTCTAAGATTTCTCCGTCAAGATCTCTGAGATAAAATATGTGGTTACCTATTTTATATTCAATAGTGTATGGACCCATACATAGAGAATCAAATTCACCATGTTTTCCCTTATATTCATGTTTGTTATCCCAGAGTAGGACTAAATCACCAATTTGAAAAACTCTCGATGTGACATTTTTATTAAAATTATTTTTGAGACTCTCCTTGAAATTTAAGTAATTTTTATGAGCTTGTCTATGAGATTCAACAAGCTCTACAATTTGGTTGATTCTTTCCTTATAGTGGTTTACTTATCCTTCATCCTCAGATATCTATTGCATAAACTAGTAAGTCAATGATTGTAGATTAAGGGGTAAAATAGCTTGAAGTCCATAAAAAATATCAAAGGGGTTTCTTCTAGTAGACCTTTTAGGATTCAACCTATTAGATTAGACAATAAACTTCAATTATTCACCACATTTCCTTTTGTTGGCATCCAAAGTCCTAATAATATTTAATAAATTCTTATTACTCTACTCAGCCTACCCATTTCCTTGTGGATTATGATTGGAGGCATATGTTATATCAATCCCATAATCTTCACACAATGCAAGTAACTATTTTATCTAAAGCACACAGTATTATCACAGACAATTTTGACTAGCACTTCAAACTAATAAATCACATTATCTAAAAGGAAATCAATGACTACATGATGGGTTGATTTTCTAGTAGGGATCACTTCAAACAATTTTTTGAAGTAATTAGTGGCCACTAAGATCCACTTGTGACCAACACTTAAATCATCTAATATTTCACCCATGAAGTCCATTCCCCACTACCTAAAAGGTTCCTCAACATAAACTAGCTACTGGGGAAGTGATCTAGATGCTTTCATTTTCCCAGAGAATCACTAGGATTCTTCACATCTCCTTACCATAGTAAAAACATCCTTGAATAGACTGGTCCATAAGTAACCAACCCTCAAAATCTTATATGCAATGACTTTGGGTGAAAAGTGACCACCACACACACCACTATGGAACTCTATAACTAATTCATGAATCTCATGTTCCACTAAGTACCTTAAGAGGACACCATTTGGGTTATTCCAAGATAGATCATCATATAATACAAGATACTTTTGGGATATTAACTTCAAGGTCCTCCTTTGATTTTTGTCTAAGTAGGGAGGATTATTTAGAGTTTTCAAATAATAGACTCTATATTTGTACCATGGAGATTGGTTGTACATGGATAGAGGGATATCAACAACCCTTCTATATTATTCACATATATAGCCTAGAATTTGGTCCCATTCATCAACTTAATGAGACCCATGCCTCCTACCAACTTAGTAGTTTGTATTTCTAGATCATATTCTTGAATTTTATTGACCCATCGACATCTTTTGTTGATAGTTTAATTCTAAGTTAATATGTATTTTACCATAGTGTGAGGAACATAGGCCATGATATTTGAACTTATAATGAAGGATTTGAATTGTTTGACAACCTTTAAGAAAGTAAAGGCTTGTTTTTCCATTATGGTATATTTTAGCTCATACCCCTATAATGCCTTATTGAAAAAGGCAATTGGCTTCTCATGACCTTCATCATTTTTTTGTAGTAGCACTATAGTAATAATATATTCAAATGCAAATGAAAAGCTCTGGAAATATTTTATATAGTTAGGACTAGCAAGCACCGAGGTAGTTTTAAAAGATGTCTTGATGTCTTGAAATGATTTGGTATCCCTTTCTTCCCACCTTATAGTTTGATAATTTTTAATGTTGAAGCAATGGGATGAGTAATCTTTGTAAAATTGGAAAAAACCCTTCTAATAAAGATAATCTAGCTAAAGAAATATTAAATACCTTTCTTGGTATGTGGTATGGGTACTTTGTCAATGTTTTGTACCCTTTTAGGGTTAATCATCACACCTTATTTAGACACAATTTGCCCAAGTAGTTTTTCCTTCTATACTCCAAAGTAGAACTTCCTAGGATTGATGGAGATTAAAAATTCCTTACATTTGATGAGAATTTGCTTCAATTGCCCTAAGTGGTCATCACTTTTATTGGAGTATATTATAATGTCATCTTGATATACTAGAATGAATTGGTGGATTAACCTAATAAAGTCTACATCCATTGCTCTCTGGAAGGTGGCACTTACATTCATTAATCTAAAAGGCATTTAGATATACACATAGGTTCCCCATGGGGTAGTGAAATTAGTCTTAGACCTTTTAGACTCATTCATTACTACTTGGTTATAGCTGTAAAATACATCCAGAGTTGACAACAAATTATAACTAGTAACATTTTGAAGCATTTTATCCATATTAAGCAATGGATAGTTATCCTTCAATGAAACATTGTTTAAATTCTAGAAATCAACACAAAATTAGACATCTCCATTTTTATTTCATATAAGGACTAGATTGGCCACCCATGATGAATACCTGATGGGTTGAATGATCCCACCATCCTTTAATTTCTTCAGTTTTTCTTACATCTTGGTGGCCAAGATGGGATTAATAGGTCATTATTTTTGGTGTAATGGTTTCATACTATGCTCAATGGGTGATAACATGTTAGAACAAGTCCTCTCTATAGGCCTTCAACTTCTAATATGACCATGCTAAATATTCTATATTGATAAATGTTTCCTTCTCTTTCTTGCTCAGGTGAGTGTCGAGCCAAGTTTTCTTTGGATTGTCCTTGGTCTTGATGTTAATCTTAGTTATATCATTTGATATAAAAATATCTCTATATTTAATTCTATTAGCTCCATCAAAGTATTCTTAAATACTAATCAATCCTCTAGGGATAGTATTAGTCTTCGACTAGATAACTTCTTTTCCATACAAGATTTATTTTCTATCACATACCTGTACCATGGAGTCTAGATATGTAATGGTTCCTTAGAACTCATTTGTACAACATAAAACCTTTTTATTTGATCTTCATCATCAAATACTTACCAATGATAGATGTTTTCTAGGATAGAAGGCCTTATTAGCACTTCTACCTCATATTCACAAGAGGGATTTCTATTTTCAACTTTAAACTCTATAGCCCTCTTTACAAGCATATATTCCACCTAATTAAAATATCGGGCATGATATTTGATGTTGAAAGGATTGAACCATTCCAAGTAGTCCCATATAATTTTATGATACTACTTTAGTCCCTTTTGTTTCATGGTGTAAATAGCTCAGACCTATTTCACCACTAATTTTGAATCACCCTTGACTAGTAACTTTTTGATTCCATATTTTTGGGTGACCTAAAGGCCAATCAAAAGTGCTTCATAATTTACAATATTATTTATGCTCTCAAATGATAATTGGAAGGAGTATTTGTAAACTTGGACATTAGGGGAATAGAAGATAACTGCTACTCCATTTTCAATGTTCAAACATGTTCCATCAAAATGCATAGTCCAGATGGAGTCTTCATATATAATACCAAATTCAAGAGGCAATTCCTCATAATCAACACTCCCCACAAAATTACCTATGTCTGTATCCAAATATAACACTTCAATCAACTAGTATTTAGGATCTTCCAAGACATGAATCATTTGTGGCTACTAATTGAGGTGAACCATATTCCCATCCAAAGTTATAGTGGCATAGGATAGGTCCATGTAAACACTACCCCCAATAATATGAGCCCATTTTATAGATAGAAACATACCCCATTTTGATAGATAGTCTACAATAATAACATCCATACTCAAGAATTTATTGGGGTATTATGCGAGTTCCACCACCAGTCCTTTAACCACACCAACAATAGGTACTTTGGAATCTATGGTGAAGTATCATCCATATATTGTAGCTATCATTATACAAAGTTCATTTAGAATAGCTAGTGTCATAATGTTATAAGATGTACTAGAGTCAAACATGTAATTATGGACAATTAAACCATTAATCAAAAGGGTGGTATATAATGGGTTGACATCCATCTAACTCGCTACTAATGTTATTCCTAAATACACCTCTAAGTGATGTTCAAGGGATTCTAAGGTGTTCCAACTTTCCACAGGGGAAGTGGGAGAAGGCTCAGCTTTAATAATCTCATTGGTAGTAATTTTCTTAGTGAATCCAAAATATTCAAAGGCTCTTCTCCTATGCTCTAGAAATATAAGTAATTATACAAAGGGTATTGTGACCTTCAGTTTACTCAATACATGGGCCATTGCATAAACACTATATCTAGGCAAAGGAGTGTTAGTAGGTAGACTTGTGACACTTTAATTTAGGATACACCCCTCAAGATTCAAGGAAAAAGAAATAGGAGAACCAACATTTTTAAATTCAATCTTCAAGGGAGGCTTCCTGGGTTCATCCTTCTTGGGAATACTGGATAACATGGGAGTTCTATTCTTGGCTTGGGTACTTTTTGGCATAGCATTGTAAGGTGTAGAACTAGGCTAGTGGAATTTGAGACCTCCTTACTCCTTTAGATATCTTTCTATTTTGTTTATGATTTGGGTTTAACATTATCTTTAACCTTTAAAAGAGCATTTTTATCTTTACTTCTCAAATTATACTCCTTATCTTAGGAAATTATTTCATGGATCATCAATTGTTGGTCCACAACCAATGGAGGTAAATCTACATATTATCTTTCATCATTAATCTCAAAAACTTAAAGTCATGAACATGTAATTCATATTCATGCATCATATTTATCTCATAGATGAAGCATGGGGTTAGTACCCTTACCTCTTCAAATTCTCTCTAAAAGGCTTCATTAGTAGTAGCACTCATCAAATATATATGGGACAACAACCATCATATTTGGTTAGTTAATTTGGAAAGTAAAACATTTATAGGTTAGAGTGTCTTTATAATAAGGAATAGTTGAAACACTCAACTTCCTTTTGGAAGGTGTAACTTTCCATCTCTTAGAATTAAATAATACAGATCTCATCTTCATCAGATACAAATTCAAAACCTTATACACCTTGACCATCACTATCAATTGTATTACATGGAATATGAGGAAGAAAACACTTGTCACACTAGTTGATATCCAATTCGACTGCATTGACCTTTACAGCTAAAAGGTCTAGTACTTCCCTTCAACTTGCATGACTTTGGTTACTTTCATGCTCATCATCCCTTACAATACCCTTTAATTTATCATTATTCATAATTTAGAAAGATATCCAACTTTGACCCTAGTCCCTAGGATGATTTATTTCCTCTATCTTATGATCTCTCCTATCATCATGATTAGAAGAACCCTGAGATAACCCCTTTTTTGCTCTAGCCAGCTTGTAAGAAATTTATTTCACAATAATAGCTAGAGTTTTCATAGTTTCCTATAGATATACATTCTTATGGGAGGCTTGAGGCTTCTTTAGATTCACCAGTTTGACATCAACCCTCTTATTCGAAGTCTTACCCATAGATTTAATATTATTCTCTATTTGGATAGCCAAACTAAAGGCCATCCTCAAATTTGGTAGAGCTTTGTCTCTGAGATAATAGGCTACCTTCTTGTTACATGCATCATAATATTTGATAAAATAAACAACACAAATAGGCCTCATTCCCTCTGGTAGCCTTATCAATACCTTACTAAATATATAATTAAAATCCTTAACACACTCATTGGGATTTTTCTTAAGGTTTTGAAATTCATCAAGAAAGAATCTAGGATCAATTCTATCACCAAATATCATCTTAAATGCATCAATAATGGCTTACCATGTGTTTATGTATCCATTAGGGAGGGATTTAAACCACTCCTGAGCCTCTTCTTCTAGTGCGTTCATAAAGAATATTATGTACACATATTCTACATCAATTTCATAGTCTTCAATAACATTTAAGAGAGATTTTAAATGATATTCCCCAGACATGGAATTATACCCTTGAAATTTAGGCAATATGTTTCTAAATTTAATGGGAACTTCATTATGAAAACTAGGTATACCAGTAAATTTGATAGGTCTAAACCTTGGGATCATAAATGGTCTGCATCTATTACCCAGATCTTGATATTATTCTTCACCATTGTCACTATTTGCATTAAACCTCTTCCTTCTTAGATCATAGTCTCCCATCTCTAAATTTGAAGATGAACATGAACTAGGGGATAACTAAGAATGAATACTATGAGGAGGACTTGAAAGAGGAGAAATAAAATGATGCCTTAATGGCTTTGTAGGAGGAGAAAAACTTCTTCATGGAGAAGGAACTTAACCTACAAGGAGCTCAAATTTCTCTAAAGTGATTTTATATCCTATAACTAGAGGTATATTTGAGAAAAGGGGGTAAATAAAATAGGGGATAATTTATTCATGTCTTACCTAATTACTTGAGTTTGGCCTACATAGGCCTCCACACTTGTCTCTTTTTGGATGGATCTTTTAACTCAAGGACAATATTTTTAGATGGATCTTTATAAAAGTAAGACCTGGTACCCTCCAAATTTGTAGATATAAATGAAACTCTTTAAGATAGAGAAAAGCACATATAATAGGCACTAATATTTAAAATTTTAATGTAATGAAGTTGCCACTAGAGTTAAGAAATTATAGACTATAACAAACCAAACTACTAACAATAACTAATAGAATGAAAACTTTCAAATACTAAAGATAATTCCAAAAACATTTTAAAACTTTATACAACATAGGGTTATCCCCAATAGATTCATGACACTAATATAATATTAAAAACATAATAGACTCTAAATTCATGACAACAATTTCTTAGTCCTTGAGAATAGAGACAAAAGGTTGTTGGTTCCCATCTTTACACCTCAATGGTCCTAGCTCTGTATGGGTTTTAGAGTGGTAAGTAGAGGATGAGAATATCCTAAGTGAGTGTATTTGTATTTGGGTAAGGAGGGTGTTATCATCAACTCATTAGGATTGGATGGCAATTAGAAGGCAACATAATATAGATGTGGTTAACTTCTAGCATCTTTTGGCTCTGCCTGAGCCAAGGTGAGAGTACCTAGTGCATAGCTTGGAAAGGGGGAAATGTTTTTAAATGAAGGGTTTACCTTAGGATTGGGAGTACATATGAAATTCTAAACAAGACATAATCACCCTTACTTATCCCATCTAGAGAGGTTGTCACATAGGGTAAACAAATGTCATGAAGTAGACATAAGCTACATAAAGTAAAGGTAGATGGTTGAATGTGGTTGTAGCTTCTATGATTTAAAATAATGATCAAATTAGATGTATATAGATGGAAAATTCAATGCTAATTATTTTCCATAATAGGCCTAAACACACTTCAGATATTCAAAGGCAGGGTGCATTTTAGTGCAAGCAACATGTAAGATATGCAACAGGATAACATCACTTATGTAGACCCACTTTAGAATAATAAAAGGAGAATGATTGTATGTGTTAGGATGGGCTATAATAATATTTTTCAATTAATAGGAAATAATATGGAGGTTTAACAAATGAGCATAATGAAATTCACTATATTGTTATATCATCTTCACCAATAAATGCATTGTAGATTAAAAAATGAAATAAAATCATGCAAAAACGATCCTCAAAGTCTAAAAATAAATATTGTGAATAATCCTTCAAGAACTCCTTCCAACTAAATCTATGAGCCCAAGACTACCCTTAAAAAGTCTATCAACAACCTATTCCTAAATCTTAGAGCTGAAAGGATTTTATAACCTAGATATAAACTCTAAATGACTACCATAAATATGAATACACCAAATAACCAATCTAATAAGAATGTAAAATAGATTATTTCACTTCAAAAATAGGAAGACAATGAAAACCATAGATAAATTTCATTAATTAATTAAATGGAAACTTAATAGAATGTGTTTCAAATAACATACAACCTAACACTATGCAAGACAATTTTGTAACAAGGGAGACATATCTAATGCTCTCAAAGCTCACCAATGATTTTATAATATAAATTAATTTAGCACAAAAAATATTATATAGAGAGAACTCTTTGAGGATATATATCTTGACTCAAAATTTAACTAACCATTGTAAGGGGATAAAACCCCTTATACAATTGAGCTAAGCCTAGCATATTCCTAAAGTTTATCCAATTGAATAATTATTTCCTAGTCTTGGAGTCTATTAAACCTCATAAAAACATGATTCCTCATATATGTCCATGTTCTTATGATAATTTCAATACTGATCCTCCACCTCAGCAAAATAATTCTAGTTTCTACATGGAGGAATATCTCACAAGGGATAAAATAGAGCCTTTATCCACTTGCATAATAGGCAAAAACATCCCTTTCTTATCCACATGATTATAAAAACTAACTAAAATGGATGTGCCACTAATGGTCCAAGTAAAATGTTTTACCTATGAGAAATGAGAATAAGGAAGAAGGGAGGAAAGAGAATAAATAAGTGGTGCTAGCTTAGAAAAACCAAAATATTTGGTTATACTCCAATGTCAATCTAAATGATACAATATTTTTCCAACTTGTTCTTATACTTTTTATATCCTACAATCATAGGGTTGAGACTCCCTTGGTTTGGGCCTTCTTGATATTCAAATTTTACTTAGTATTCTTCAATCCAAGAAATAATCTTTTGAATCATGATTTGATTTCATTCAATGAGCTCCTTAAGCTAGTCACAAGACTTCTAAAGTGACACCTACTTTTTTATTATATCACCATCAAAAGACTCTTTTTGTGGATCAATGAGGTTTTTCATAGTAGTGCATATTGTCTCTTCCTTCAAATCACTTTCACCATCAAGTCTTACCATCTTCTTAAGTGCATCATCTATTTCTCTTATTTCAGTCTTGAGGGACCACTATTCTCCTTTCAAATTGAAGATTGCATCTTTGAGCATCACTAATCTATGTATGATGGGTAGTTGACATTCCATGGGCTTATTGTGATCATTGGGAGCAATGATATTTATTACTATCAAAGTATTTTTGCCCATTTTGTAAATCTCATCCAATTTATCTTAGACCGCTTCCCAATTCTTAATGTTTGCCTCATAAATAAACATTCAAAAATCACACTCCCTCTTATTATCAACTATAGTGTGTAAGTATTTCAATGCTGAGTGGAATACTTCTCTGACCCTAGTGTGTAAATCCTCTTGCCATTTTTTTGTTTCACTTCCTCTAGATTTTAACTCATTAATTCAACAAAAAATCAAACTATGCTAATGAGAAAAGAGGATAATTTGGAGTAATACTGGTAGTTAGAGTTATTATCTTAGGCTCACTCAGTAAATTTTGAAATTATTAGATCATAGCTTGATTTTATCCCTTTAATTCCTCCATCGTAGTTTTGTCCTTGTCCATTCAATGAGCCACCATGTTTTCCAAAACATGTGAGTTGTGCTTTAGCTCATTCCTTGATGGTTCCACTAGATTGTAGTTATAAATAGTGTAACTTTCAAGAGGAACATATTTATTTAAAGAACATTGTGGAGGGATTATTATCTCCATAATTATTTCTTCCATACCAATGAATGTGGTTTTGGAGTGTCTCTTTGGCTTTTGGGGGGTTTTAGCCTTATACACCTGAGTGATCTTTAAAACATCAATCTCCTCAATTTTGCTCATGATGTATTTTTTTTTTACATACTCCTTTACCCATATAAGGGGTTTAGTCTAAAATCACATTGATGTAGTAGACATGGATGTAGGCCTTGAGATAGAAAAAGGTGGTATCATTAGAGTACCTAGTGTAGGAAGTGCCATAGGAAGGAGATGTGGACTCAACACAAACTATTTAATTTATTCATTACTCAACGAATCCTTACCACCTTATTTTTATACTCTAGGTCCTCCTTCAAGGTTTGGCTCTATTTGATTCAATACTTAAAAATATGGCCCAAATTGGTGAGACTCCTTAAGTAATTTATCAATGGATCTCCCTTATGCTACTGACTAACTAGAAGTTTCTATAATATATTTACCTTATTTATTTACCTAAGCTTTAGGTAGATTTGATGTAATGGTGGCTTCCTTGTTGCCTTCAGGAAACTCTCCACCAATCATGGTCTCTAGACATTTATTTTAGATTAGATCATGAATTTTGATATGAGGAAGGAGACCTTGAGGTACTTCAATTATGACAACATTACCTAAAGTAACCTCATCAACACCTTTATTATATTAGTCCAATTCCTTATTTATCTCTATATGGGTTAGGGTACGTATTTTCAAGTTTGCTCCCCCACCTTATTTTGTACTTGCCTTATCCTCTGGTGTTGAACTTGACACCTTTGGATGGGAAGGGATAACTTATGATACTTATAGAGTTTCTTATGGGCCTTCTTGTTCAAACACTAATTTAGGATCAATGGTAAATTGAATATTCTTATTTGGTTCCACCTTAGTGTTCTCATCATATTTTTTCATTTATTTAGCTTCACCTTGATTATCCTAGCCTGATGGTTGAATGATGACATTTTTAACAAATATTTCTATCTCTGATGAGTTTGTTTCTTTTTCCTGAGGGGATTGAACTTGAGTGGCCACCTCAACCCCATTTTTCAAAACATATTTAAAATAAATAGGATCAATTGAGGCCAAAATTTATTCCTCATTATCATTTCACTCCTAAAATACCCTCTTCTACAAAAAAACTAACCATTTTTATTGCAGTCTGGGGTCTTTTCTTTAGATTTCTCTACCTAGTTTTCATTTACAAAGGAGTGAATGCTCGTTATTTATTCATAACTTCAGAAATGGTCCTATTTTAATTTGAGTCTTCTTCTTCTCACTCATATCTCTTAACATTTTAACATATGAGGATTGATCCTCTTTTCTTTTCAAGGGAACTTATTTAGAAGGTAGGTCCTTGAATACAACCTCCTTCCTTTTCATAGGACTCCCCACTAGAGGATATATAGACCTCTTGACTCTTTTATACTTGGGTTTCTCTACCTCTTCATTGCCTCTTCTCTTCCTTGAGTAAGTCATTGGAGGAAGGACAACTATTGGATATTGTGATGATGGATCTATGGGTGAAGCAAGTGGAACATTAGCTAGACTAACTACTAGGATAAATACTAAGATGGTAGGTATTATTGGGGCTCCCTCTAATGAAATGGATATTGGGGTGGCACTAGCTAATATAACCTCCCCAATGGTCATATTATCCCAATTCTCTGCTAAACTTGTTAACATTGAGAAAGATAGTCCCACCTTAGATCATGATGTGAATATGGACTCCACATCAATTGGTTTAGTGAAATCAACATCAACAACCTTGATTTTTCCTTTTCCCTTCACCACCAGTGGTGGAGCCAAAGGAACACCACTATAAATTGGGAGGAAACCCCTCAACTCCTAAACTTGTCTAAGTTACCAGAGGGTAGGGGTGTCATAGGTATTAATATTAACCCTATGTTCCTTTAACCATCTAAAGTTATTATCATAATCATTATGACCCTCCATGGTATAGAATCATTTTCCTCTGTAGTGAAATCCACCTATGAGATGGCCTATGTTTCAATTTTAGACTGATTGCAAATTATATATAGTGTCCTCTTATCATCATCCATGTCTTTTTAGATGGGAGAAATACTATAAGAGATAACTTATTTCACTAATATCCTTATAAAGTCTATCTTTCTAACATCTTCTTTGGTAGTGCAATCAAATCAGATGTCCTCATAATTTGATTGATGTAGAATCACATTTGTTACTATGTTCACCCACCATCTAATATTATAGTTTGGCCTAGGTCATATTTTTCCAATCATATATTGGCCCATATCTTTCTCTAATCCCTTGGCCTTGGTAACAAAAGGGCATGAATAATGTCCAATTTCAACCAAAAGTTTGAAGGGATTGTTAACCTTATTTTCCACTATAATTTCATGTGGGGGTGCCATTTTTTGGCTCAACTCCATCACTGCTAGTTGATCATCTAGGTATATCGGTAGTTTATATGGAGACCTTGAGTATCCACTTATTTTAAAATAAGTGAATGTTCTAAATTGAATATATGAGGTGCCATACTTATCAATTATTTCTTTGGCCACCTTAGAAATATTATTGAGTCTTCTCATATGATAGAAGACACTCATCATAGTATTAAATAAATAATTATAAAATTTGCAAAAGTTTTGTCTAAATCCATCAAAAGTTTCTCTAACACACAAATTAAAATTATGAACATCCAAGGCTCAAACTTCTCTATGGCAGGCATCCCATCATTTTAGCTACCATGGAAATCATGTACTAAGGTAATTACTTGAATTATACAAGTTTCAAACCTTTATAAATTCTTGACACCTTTTGCCTATTCTTGACCAGCTAGCAAGAGTTGGCAATATCCCATATCATTTTGTCATTCTTGTCTACATACTCTTGGCATTCCTCTAGGGAAAGTGTGATACTTTTAGGTTGGGAATAAATCCCAAGCATGGTACTAAGGGCCAAAGGATTGAAAGAGAAGATAACTAATTGATGTTCATTGACCATAGTCTTGGTATCTAGTTGATACACTCTATCACATGCAATTACTAGTTCTAGGTATGGGGTAGCCAAGCAAAATGCTACCATAGGGGAAATATAACTCATGCTAAGATTTAAGATTATTGGTAGAGGGTTTGTTTGTTGTAAGGAATTAAATAAATCCAAAAATTCCAACCCCTAAAGATAAGTATCCTTGTTTCCATCAAAAATAAAAATGATGTTGCTTTTCATAGATGTTGAAGAAGATGTCATTGTTTCCTAGATTTCTAATGCACTACTTTAGACTCAAACAAATTATTCATGCTAATCACCCTAAAAATACCTTCAAACCCCCTCAAAGGACATAATAAAAGTATCTATAAGAATGCTTAATGATAACATGGAGGGTTGTATGTAATTGAATCTAGAAATCTTTGAATAATTTGTCATAATCATTCACTACACAAATAAATTTCATGTTGCACATAGCTAGGGCACACAAATAGCTTGAACATCTAAGTAGAATCTTGGAATGAAAAAGGTAAATGTGAAGGAAGATAAATGCCTTAGTTATAATCCTTTGAATTTCAAGCTAGGGTTACCATTAATGCTTTGAAACATAACAACTAATTATAAACTACCCCTTTTATTCATTTAAGCTTCTTTCAAAAGAGGAAGGAGAATATGAAAAATTTTCCTTCATGTCTGGAAATCCTCCTTGTAACACATGGATCTATATAAATAAACTTTACATCTAGCACTTTTCAAGCCTTTGAGGACTTTTTCACTTGTTATTTCCTTTGATACAATAGTGTAATGTATTCTAATCACCCATAGGATCTAAGAATACCATGTCATTAATTTATTTTACAAATATGGGAATTCAAGCTTTGGAGACCCTTTACACCTTGCCCACTGAAAGACAAGTGAGGTAGTTTTCAAAAAGGGCCCAAAGCTTATAAAACCTTGAAGACCTACCATGTGTCTAACTTAGATGCTATCTCAGACTCTTATTACCTTTGTACCATCCTTATTGATATAGGGAAGGGTGAAATATCCTTTAAATCTCCAAAAATGCACCCATTACTTGTAAAAATAAATGAACAATTCATTACCTTATAAATTTGATGAATGTGACCTAGGAATTTTCATGGGATAAAATATTGGGAGTCCCTTGAAATAACCACATGTCTTTCATTTGGATCATTGGGAAATTAATCAACTCATTCATTAAAACACATTGAAGATTCAACATGATAATTTCCAAGTAAATGTATGGCATTGGTTTATTTAGTCCTGATGATTGCGAGAGTGCCACATGGTGGCTTTATGGGGCTTCCAAGATTTGACTTTGTTAACCTTTGGGGAGGGCTCATAGGTCATTTATCTCTATCTTAGTCCCTAAGATGATGACACTTGTCATCCTTGTGGGACTCTTTTAGCCTTTGACATTTTAATGTCATCCTCTCTCCATCATATTATTTTTGGCAAGTGCCTATGAACCATTGATTAGGATCTAGGATACTTGCACATAATTGGCTCTTTTAAGTAATTAAGGTCAAAACCTAAGTTTTAACCTAAGATATTATTGTATTTAAAAAATATAATGAGGCCTTATGTTAAAACTTAGTCTTAAGCTTATGTTTGATAAATGGGACCCACTTAATCTTAGGCAATATCATGCCATTGGATCTTTGGCCCTACTTAAGTGCAATCTATTGATCATGATATTTGTGATGGCATGGGATTAGTTTGAAAGCTTTAAGATCTTTGAGCTTACCTCATGTTATTTGATCAAGGGGTGTGAAGAAGTGACAGCCATTAGACCTTATAAATTTGAGGAATTTGACCTCATTCATCAAAACATGTTGAAGATGCAACTTGGAAATTTTATCCAAGGCCCCATAACTTTTTTCCTTTGAGCACAAGGTAGAAATTCAATGTATGCAAAGATATTTGGATACATTTCTATTTTTTCATAGTGAATCTTCCCACAATGAACCTATTATTTAAAATCATAAATCTAACATTAAATCATTATTAGAACACAAGTTCATAGGGCTATCACAAAACTTGAAAAATTAACAAAATACCCTTGATAGAGATATTAGAACACAACAAATTTACAACCTCCTAAATATTATAACGTTTGAATAGGGCACAAATTACTTGGTATATATGTGGGATATGACACCTTTGAATTATACAAAGTTTTTAAAACTTCACACTTTTTATAATAATACTAAGAGTGGTTTAACACATGACCCTATCAATAATTTTTAATCAAAACATAATCGCTTTTAACACCATGACTATTTAACAATGCAATTAAATTCTATGAATGTCCTTCAATTATTATTACCAATCATAATAACCTGACAAGAATGACTTTAATACTCAACTCAATACTCAAATCAAGCAAAGTACTAGAATCTTATCTAATACTATATTAATGAATACCAAACAAAATAGTATCATGCCACACATAGTTAAATCCAAAGACAATAGTGAGAAATGATAAAACATTAATAGATTCACTTATTTTGTAAAGCAACATCATACAATTAAATCCAAATACCATAGCTATAAATGAAATTAGACAACTAGATCGGTATAAGAATCATATATAAAATAAGATCACATCATAAATATATCAGCAATCAAAGACATACTAAACTATCTAGAATAAATACTGAACAAAACCTATTAATTTACTTATGGTGTGTGCATGGGTTTCTAGCTTTTCCCTCTGTCATTCCCTAATGTTTGAATCTATGCCACCCTCTCTGATGATACCCTCCCTCCATCACACTATGAGGGATGGATATGTCCTACATCCACCTCAAAACAATTAATATAGTTAGCTCAAAACATATATAATCCATAAAATATTATTATAATAAATAACAAGCATGATCATCATGTATAAAATATAAAAGTTAAACTAACTTCATAGCTAAACAAAAATATAAATTACGGAACATATAATTTCCTATAATCAGCATATGAAATCATCAAGCTTAACTAAATAGTAATTAATCAAATAATAACCATAAAAATCCACTAATCAATATGTTATTAAGCATAGAAAGAAAGATGTGATAACATTATTTACCAATTTTAACCTTCATTATTTTTTATCATTGTTAAAAAATCATGACAATAGTTGGCTTTAACTATGGACCTTAAACTCTATGAAATGATAAATTATCCTAGACTCTAGTTTTGCATATTAGTGTACCTCCATTGGGTCACAGAGTCACCTAAAATTTGTTGATATAAACTCTTTGAGAATCATGATATTGTCCATCCTGATTTGACTAATTGATAATCAATTCACCAATATAAATTTTATGATACATAAACATGCATTTCCAAGTTAGATCATGTTGAAGAAGACTCTAATTTTTATTTCCCATTCACTTTAATACATTGATGATAATTTTTTAATTTTAGAAGTTGAAGAAACTCTTGACCTTGAAATTTGATAAGACAAAAGATATGTGCCTTATTTGACCTTGGAGTAAACCCTATAAAATACTTAGAAAATAAAAATAATATATAAAATAAGTAGGAATAAAATACAAGATATTATTCTTATTAAAAAAATAGCACACACAACAAAAAAAAAACGAGATAGGGAAAGGGAAATAAGCCAAAAATATATGTACCTATTTACATGAATGGGACTATCTATTTTCAAAATAAAAAGTGCTTTAGGTATTACCCACTATAGGAAATGGGATATGAAATCCATCATGATATGTTAAGTAATATGTGTTGTCACCACATAAATGTCATATATTGAAGGGACCCATCCAAAGAGTCAAATTTTCTATGACTTCCTTTAGGTTCTTGGTGTTTAATCTCATAAAAGAACTATATCTCTAACTTGAAAGTCTCTGCATTTCACTTTTAAATCAAATTAGACTTTCACTCAAGATTGATGTTCTATGATTTTATCAACCACTCTTGACCTTTCTTCTTCCAACTATGATAAATAGAAAATCTTGTTATTTAATGAAATTTTGAAATTGATATTATCAATGGATCTAGATAACTGCAAAACTGACAATTTAAGGGTTAAAGGAATTATTGCATCAACTCCATAAAGTAATCAAAGTGGAAACATACCTATATCTCTATTTGGTGTTATATAGTATGACTAGAGTGCCACATATATCTTCTTTTGCTAGTTTATCTGATTTTCATTGGCCATTTTATGCATGACCATGAATAAGATTTTATTACTTGATTCAACCTAACCATTTCCCTGTGGATGGTAATTAGATGACTAAGATAATGAGATTCAATACCCATAAAAATGTGATCTTATAAGAATAATAAAAATTTGAATTAATGCTAGTGACTATCTTTTGTGTAATTTCATATCTCACCAAAATATCATCTTTGATGAAGTTACAAATGACTTTATAAGTTGTTTGTTTGACTAGAATAGATTATACCCATTTACTGAAGTATTTACTATAGTGAGAACATTTTTTTGACTTGTACTTAAATGAGGATTGATTTAAACAATGAAATCCAATCCCCATTATTGAAAACGTTACATAATTACTACTAGTTAAAGAGGGAGTGTTGCAAGCTTTGGTTTTCCCACGAACTGTTTACATGATTCACATTATTTGACCCATTTATATGAATCCTAAAAAATAGTGGACCAATAATAATGAGCTCTCAATATATTATAAGATGTTTCTCAAGAAAAAAATGTCTAACATAAGCTTGGTCATGAAAATCCTATAATAATATCTTCTATTTTTCTTCATCAAAACACCTAAGAAAGAAACCATCAATATTTTTCATAAAAAGAGTGTCATCCTAGATTGCATATCCATTAAATTTCATCTTGACTATCCTCCATTGTTTTAAATTAAAATGTGAATGAAATTATCCATAAGTTAGGAAAAAGGTAGTATCGAAAAAACATTCATTGATAGAATCAAAAATAAATACCAAAGGGTGTTCTTCATTATTCTAATCATCATAATATTTTAAAGAAATTGATTGGGGAGTTACTTTTTATACCATGAGATGACACAATCCTTTTCCTTAGATTAGTTTTATAGGTTTTATGTCATGATCATATTTTGGAACTTTAGTTATCCAATTAACTCTTTTTTATCCTAGTTTTTATTGAGTAAAAATGGATTAGACAGATGTGCTTGGGACCATTACCACAAAATGTGAATGAAAAATATAATATCTAAATTATTTAACAAATTTTAAAATTGTATATGCATTTTTTTATTCTATTGAATATTTCAACTCAGAATTTAATACATTCATCATTATTTTGAACCAATATAGCTAGAAGAGTATGTTTTGAGGCATAACAATAAATAATAATTTATTTTAAGTTTGGATAAACTAAATTTATTGCATGATAAAAAAAATAACTTTTCTTTTATCAAACACTTATTTTCCATCATTATTACATTTGAATGTAGATTTTCCTTTCATCATATCAATAATATGTTTGAAAAGTTCTAAAAAAACTAGAATAAATAATATTAGAAAGTTCACTTTTTCAAATAATGAATGAACACCTAGTTTACTAGTTGGTAAGGATAATTTTCTGATTGCTTCAATTGTCTCTAATTCAATTTTGATTCCTTGTTTAATAACAATGTGCCTAAGAATTTTCCCCTTACCCCAAAAATGGATTTTTTAGGGTTAAGCGATATAACATATAATCAACACTTTTCAAATACATTTTCAAGGTGCTCATAATAATATTCTCTCTTATTTGAAAACATTGTTAAATCATCAAGATATACAATAGTTATTTTGTTCTTCAAACCTTTTATTATAATATCTATGGATCTCTAAAATGTAGCTCCTACATTTATCAAACCAAATGGCATTCATTGATAACCAAAATTTCCCCATGGTGTTTTGAAGGTTGTTTTATGTTGATATTCTCTTTCAACTTTAGTTGCATTATATATTGAAAAACCATTTAACATCAAAATCATTTCTAAATCCATAACTGCTTGGAGAACCTAATCCATAATAGGTAATGGATATTTTTCTTTGAGATAAGCTTGATTTAGATTTTGAAAATCTACAAAGATCCTGATTTTTCCATTATTTTTACTAATTATAACTATGTTATCAATCCAAGTTGAATGATTAATTGAGAAAATTGTTTTGCATTCAACATTTTATAAATTTACACAAAATTGTACCTGCTATGTTTGGGTTATATTATCTCTATTTTTGTTTAAATGGTTTGACATATAGTTGTAGAGGAATCATGTGTTATATTTATTTAGACAAAAATATTTGAGATATCTATATGAATATGCAAGTATGTCAATATATTTATGGATTAAACTGATGAATGTTCTATTTTCTTCTAGCGAACAAAATTTATCAATATTTATTGGCCTAGATTTCTCTTCACAACCAATATTAACTTTCTCATAATCTATTAAACCAAAAGAATATTTGTGAATTATTTTCTTTATAAATATGTCATGCTTATCAAGATTCATTATAATGAGATTAAACCTTTTGTAATTTTATTCCCTTTCAACTTGATTATGTCTCCGTAATCTTGTTCTTCAGCTATGCCTTCTTTATGAGTTTAAGAAGAAGATTCTTTGTAGAATGAATCATTGTCTTCAAAGTATAAATTATTGAATATATCAGCCTTCTAAATAAATTAAACTATTTATTATTAATTATTTCAGACCTACCATTTTTTTTGAATTATCTGTTACTCTAGGTTAGTACACAAGTTTAATTTTTTACTTGTTTTTATAAATTTTAGAATGTTGAATCAATAATGAAGTTGATAGAACAATTGATTCTTCTTTTTAATTAATCTCTCTCAAAATAGATTTAATCGATAGAGAATCAAAATATTTTATTTTATCCCAAAATTTATTCATGTAATGTTTCAAATGATCATTTTTTTACTTGATAATGGCCTTTGATTTATTTTACAATCAATTACGGATCACCCAAGACTTTCAAGTTTTGTATTCCCATTCTTCTCTAATATTTATTCCCAACAAGAGTGATTCATATTCTATTATGTTATTAGTAAAATCAAACTATAATTTATAATAAAAAGGAAAAATGTATCTACTTAGGGATATTAAGACAATTCCTACGATAGACCCTATTGAAGAATAACTACCCTCAAATTCTAACATCCAGATGTCATTGGGATTCATTTCTATGATTTATGACATATCCATGTATTTTTATGACATCAATAAATAATTTATTATACATACATATTCATACAAAGTATCTTCTCTAGGATCATCAACCTTTTGTACAATATATTTTATTTTTAATCTTGGTTCAATATGTTTTTTTGGTCCTTTGATTTGGATCATTGTATGTGACAAGTCTAATTAAATTTCACCTCTGAGTTATTTGTAAAAATTCCTTCATAAGAGAATACCATAAGTTTATGTAATATATGCAACCATAATGTAATCTTATTCCTTTTCTAAGGAAATAATATCAGGCTAACTTGAGTTTATTTAATCTGACCAATAAGCAAAACTTGCTTAGCCTCATTGAGTAACAATAACCAATTTTTTTTTTGTGTAGGTCAAACCAAGAGCATGCATAACTTTAGAAGGTATAAAATTATCTAAAGCTCATGTATCAATGATATAATTACTTAATTTACATCATTTAAATAATAAATATATGTAGAATGGATTAACCTTATTTGATTTGGAGGTTATTATGGCCATAGAGTTTACTGGGTTGGAAGAAGGTGGTGTGGATAGTATCCCTTCGATCTTGGCTTTATTTTAAGTGGGATATTAACCTTTGATAAAACATAATAGCCTGTCTAGTTCATCTAGGTAGGTTTTCAAATATTCATCTTTTGATATTTGAATTTTAGTCTTGTTGACATGTTCAATTATGTCAAAAATAGGCAAACTAGAAGATGAAGAAGAAAAAACTTCTACATTTTGAGATATATTAATATTGTTAATATGTAGTGTGTGATTTGGATAACTAGTAGTAGAACTTATAGAAGATTCACCTATTTTAGTTATTGGTTGTTTTCTTTTCATTTGAATAAGAGGTGGTGTTCCTCATAGAAGAATAGATCTTGTAGATTCTTCTTGATTATCATTTTGTTACTTTCTCTATTTTTGAGCTCTTGTGAGGACCATGAAAAATTGATTATTAATGTCTCCAACATTGTCCTCATAATCACACTCTTCTAAATTGTATTCTAGGAACATAGTTTTGGATATGCCACCATGTTATTCAATTTCATATTCTTGAACTTATACATTTTTTGATTCATTTTCTTCTTCAATATCTTCATACCTAAATATCTTTTCTATTTATAAAATTACATTCATAGGTGGATTTTTATTTTGCCAAGGGAGAGATTTTAGTGAAAGTTTCTACTAAGGAGCTTGCAATTGAGGATGATCTTTTTTAAAAGGGACATAATTTATTCTTTGAATTTATTGATAAGGGTTAGTAATATGCCTTTGAGGTAACTACTTTCTTGAATTTCTTATATCATTAACCATTTTTGTAAAAGTTGTCTAGTGGAAGATTGACCTATATTCTATATTTTACCTTTTGACAATTATTTATCAAGTTTTATAGACATTATCATATCATCTTCAACTATTACATCCAATGTTTGGGCTACATCTAAATTAGCTACACTATACCTTCTCAATTGATAGCTTACTTTGGTAATTGTGAATTGATGAAAAACTATTTTTGATTTTCACCTATAGGTTTAGTAGTACTAAAATTTTAAGTAGTAACTTGTTAAATTTAGATACAAAGTCCCTCTTTAGATCATAAATTTCTTTCTTCATCTAAGTGAGTTGAGCCAATAATGTATGTGCATCTATTTTTAGTTTGAGCCTACTTTTAAAATTGTTTTTCATATCATCCCAATTTGTTATTACTCTTGGAGGAAGATGGTAAAACTAACATACAACTTCATTTTGAAGAGTTTCAACAAATAATATCACTTCAATTTCTTCACATTCAACCCCTAAAACTCCACATGCCACTAATAATGCAATAATGTGTTCATATAGATTGTTCTTTCCATCCCATGAGAATTTTATAATTTTTTTACATTAACCTCTTAGGAGTTAATGTGGTTGTCCTAAAGCTAATGGACCAATTACATTACCCCATGGTTATGCCATTATTAGGAAGATTATTTGCAATGGGATAAAATTTCCTAATAGAAAGAGAGTTGACTTGTTATTATTCCTCCTTGATATTGTTTTTCTTTTTTTGGTATTTAAGGGAGTTTGATTGTCTCTTAAGTTTACTATTTTATTCTAGACTCAATATAAAACCTAAAAGTTCTTATAATTGATAAAAAAAAATTACTTTCACCTCTAGACTCACTAGCTCTAATGAATCTTTTATCTACCAGTTTTGAATGTTTTATTGTTGATGAAGAGCTTGCCTAAAAAAATATTTTTTTGTACTAGTCTTCTTTGTTGAATTCTTTGTGAAGCTAGTGCTTCATCTCTTTGCACCATAGCTACATAGTCTTCTTATTATTCTAAAATATCAACATCTTTGTAAAAGTGTGCTGAACTAGCTCTATTTTCCCAAGCAAATGCCATCAAGTTAGATGAAATATATTATTAGGTTTGATTCAACTAGTTAAGATTAGGTTGAAGAACTAGAGCCTAAGGTGCCTAGATGGTCACAAGAAGAAATTTTAGTTGTATAAAGTATTTGAATAGTTATATGAATTGATTTTTATTCCTATCTTAGTATTTATCTTTTTGAAGCAACTTTATAATTTATTTTTAAAATGCTTGCATGAATTATTCTATGTTGATTATTATAGTAATGGTGTTGAATTAAGTGTAACTTTCTTTATTATCCCAGGGTACTTGTCAAAGACTGAAATCAATATCTTCTTATAATGACTCTATCTAGTTTAGACTATGTTGATGGTCAGGATTCTAATGGGATGACTCTATCTAGTTTCTCTTTGTGCATAAATTATTTATACTCCTTCTAATCTTTCTAGTTCTTGATTTAAAATTGATAAGATAATTTAAACTAAGATACTAAAACTTGATCATAATCCAAAGAAAGTTTTCTAATTTGTATGATAATATCTAATTGTGTAGACTGTTCCAAATTTAATTTAGGCTAGTAGAGTGGTCCTTGAGTTGATGGAAAATTCATATGAACCAATATATTAAAATGTAGGTTACATGAATGTTTACAAATATATGCCCCATGATGGGTACAAAAAACTATTGTCATGATAATTTATTGATGGATAAATAGATGTTTCTTGTCAATAATAAAGGGACAAAATCCTTCTCCTATTAAAAGATAGATCTACTTTATTGAAATCCAAAATGATGTCGTAAAGTAAAATATTTAAAAAAATAATAAACTGAATTAGGGTAATACTTTTAATCTAAAAGTATGAAAAGGATAGAGAAAGGAAAAGATGATAGAGATGTGTATAAGGGAAGTATATTTTGAAAATATAGGAAAGACAACACAACCAACAAGATAAATCTAGAAAACTATTGGAAATGTCAAGATATTTAAAGTGTAATTTCTAATGGAAAAAATATTTTATTCAATGGATAATAAATACATAAATACATTTATAAAAACACACAACATACACCAAAATGACCATATAACTGAAAACATAAAATAATTATCCCTCTATATTTCCTTGCTAAAAAGTAAATAATATACTTTCTAACTTCACTAATATTTCTCTGAAACAAAAATGACAAATATAGATTCAATAAGAAATGCTACAATGAAGGTTTTGTGATTACTGACTAGTTCATAATAACTTTGATAACATTCTGAAGATACATAGTTGAATATATGTAAATAATAAATACATACATCATACACATATAAATTCTTGAGTGAAAAGTTAGTAAAATATTACCTCTATATTGATCTTTATAATGTACTTAGAGGGGTATAATAGTATAGTGAATAATCCCACATGCATTAGATTATGGAGTGGGGTAGGTAAGAAATAGTATAAGTATAGGGGCATATGATGTTATAAGGCATCGAATAATTATTGTAATTAAGCTTGGATCAAAGGAGGTATCCCCCTCGAAGTGTCCCATGATTTGGAGTGGTTCCTTCCATAAAAGGAACATAAATTTAATATAATTAATATTGTTTGATTTTCCATATTGTAGCATATAGGTTTCTATCATTCAGATCAAAGCACTTTCCCAAGCTGTCAAATGTTTTTCCATTTCAAGGGAAGAGAAATTAAGATTGTAGAAAGAGTTTTCAACCATTTGTAATATTCTCATTTATCAGATTACTAGTGTGTAGATTTACCCCAATTTTCTCTCTCTAGTATTATCTTCTAGTTGTAATCTTTTCATTATTTTATTCCAATAAAAATCTATCTTTTTATGTTATTATGGAATTTATATCTCTATGTATTCCAATATAAAGATTATTAATCTATCTTGTTATAGTTTATGGTATCTATGGTCCATATAGTGTTTTGATGTTATATTTTTTCAATGATTTGATAGTTTGGTATGTGAATTACATTCACATTCATAGAGTTTGCTTTGAAATTTTTTCTCTAGAGCATATAATATCTCTAGTTGCATTTCAAATATGAGCTTGGTTATATAATTTCTTACTCCTAATTTGGCATCATGGCCCTTGCCCTATCAAAATTTGGCATTGATTGTGTTTCTATAGTTTTATCATTCTATGGTTTGGATTTGGCATCAAAGGTTTCATGAGTTGTTCATATTAGTGCCTTCAATAGAATATTGTACCTCTTATGATAAATCATTGCCCATATAATATTATTTTATTATTAGTCTTGTCTCAATGCTACCTTGAATATATTTTTTAACTACACTATCTTAGACCCTCATTTCATTGGATTTGTTTTACACTGCACTAGTTTGATTTATCGGTGACTTATTTATAGTTTTATTCATCCAATGTAGAGATCTCTAGCATAATAAAAAATTATTTATCTCTCCACCATCAGTGAGTATTGATATTTTCCACATCTATTCACTTCCTTTCTTGGCCTTCACCCAATTTTGCTTGGGTTTTACCTCTATAGCTTGTATGGTAGCTGGCCTCGACTTGGATCATGATCCCCAAACACTATAGCTACCTCCATGGCTCAACCTCAGGATCTAAATAGGTCTTTTATCTAGCTCTTAATCTCTATTTGAACTCCATTATAAACCCTACCTTATTATCTCCATATCATCCATCTAAATATTGAGTCTATTGCTCAACCATGATCACTAAAAAATAGTCATTCAGATTGCCATTATTTTCTTCATCATCTTTGTGGTATTTGGATTAGGTTTAGGTTTTCCTTAGTTTAGTTTATGATTATATTTAATTTTGTTAAAGTTTTTAATTCTATGTGAGTCTCATTTTGACTCATGATGTGATAAATTCAAGTATATCACTACTAAGTAACGATTAATTTAATTAATTGGTTTAATTTTTGAGGATTGGTATATAGTCATAGGTGTCAATTTTTTAAACTTGTCACTATTTCAATAGTCTATTTTTTTAGTATCATCTTAGGTATTACTGATTTTAATTTTATTAAGAGTCCAGATATGTTAATAGTAGTCTTCTAGTCTTTAGTTTTTTTTATGGTTTTTAATTTAGTTATCTTGTGTCAAAGTCAAAAAATCAAAAAAAAAACAAATGGTCATATTGTTGTATCATTAGGTGTTAACTAGTTTTAGTGGTTAGTCAATCTCAATTATAGTTGAGCCTATTATAGTCAAGTCTAGTCAATTTTATTGAGTTTGTCTAGTTATATTTTGGCCCATATCATTATATGGACGCATTTTTTATTGAAACCAACATCTATTTGATTGTAATCATGGGGACTCCTATTTTTTTAGAGGTAATTTCATTGTGGAATTTACTCAAATTCATTAAATGGGGACCATCTGAGAATATAAATCAATATTTAAAGCACTTTCCAACTAAACTATAGGATTTTCTAATGCCTTCTTCCCATATTGTTTCATCAATGGTCTTAATGATATAATTTTATATGAGGTTGAAATGTTTAGTCCTCACACAATGATGGAATTTGTGATCTTATCCAAGCTCATTGAAGACCACATTAACTACCAACATCTCCAAATAACACCCCCTCAAATGACAAAATCACCAGAGTAAGCACTAGAAGTACCTGAGCACTCCTCTAATGAGTCCATTTAGGTAACCACCATACTCAAGTAAACCCCAGATGAGACCAAGCTGACAATCATAGATCCCAAGTAGGGAATCAAGGCTCCACCTCCCTCAAGAAACAATCCTAAGGGTGATGGCATATACCCTTAGTTGGTTCACAAGGACAACTATTTTGTGTTCCCTTATTCTATATTTGAGCATATGATTATCATGCTTCAAATCTTAGTGATAGAATCTAACGTCTTAGTTGACCTATCTTCCATTGAGGTTATTTCATATAGAGCTCTCTATGTACTTCCATCTCATGATATATTACTTGCATTCACATTAATCATGTCCATGTTCATATCCCAACATCAATGGAAGAAGTGGAAGAAGAATTAAATGCTTAACAAAGCTTCCATCTAGTCTTCAACCTATTTTTAGTTTAGTTTTCATTTGGTCCTCCTATTTATTATCATGTTTTGTGGGTAAAACATATTTTAGTGGGATGGAATGTAATATACCTAGAGGGGTATAATAGTATAGTGAATAATCTCACATGCTTTATATTATGGAATGGGGTAGGTAACAAATAGTATAAGTATAATGGCATATGATGTTATAGGTCGTCAAAGAGTTATTGTAATTGAGCCTAGATCTAAGGAGGTAACACCCTCAAAGTGGCCCATGATTAAGAGTTGATCCTTCCATAAAAGGAACAAGATTTAATATAATCAATATTATCTAATTTCCCATATTATAGAATATGGGTTTTTTCAATCTTAAATGGATTAAAAATGTAATTTCCACTTTCAAAAGGTTTCTTAGAAATTTATAATTGACTAGATATTTACAAAATAGCCATTAACTAATATTTATAGCTTGAAATGGGTGATTATGATGTGTAACCACCTTTTTGAATATTAGAGAGTTGTAAAAATACATTAGTGAATTTACATGTTTAAAAACTTGTAAAAATCCATTAAGTAATTTTCACAACCTACAAAATTGCTTTGGATTTTTTACAACTTGTAAAAGCATATTAGTAAATTTACATGACTTGAAAAATGTAATAGCAAATTTGCATGACTAAAAACTTGAAAAATACTTTAGTATAATTTAATGATATACAATGTGCAAATCACAAATATATGATATGATTTAAAAACCCTAAGTTAGGGACTCGATCAATAATATTTGATTAATCAACCCGCTTCTTCTTCGTTAAAGATAATAGGAACTTATTTATATTGTTGGAGATTTTTCTTCTCACCTTGATATTTTTAAAATCTTTGCATTATATTTAGGACCTTTTCTTCATCAAGACCATCTAAATACGTGAAATCTACCTTTACATCACAATGTAGCTCCACCATTTTTTAGTCATGTCATGATGTTTCTTCACTATTGCATTGAGATTTTCTAAGTTGAACTAATACTTGACTGACTAATGAATTTATCCAAAATTGAAAGTAGACTTAGGAGTTAGAATCTCCTTAATATTTTTCTTGAATTATTTAATAACAATTTATAGAGATATTAATTTAATATCATCGTTAGTGATTATGAAATTCAATTTCTAGAGTGCTCCTATTATCTCAAGAATAACATCTCCTCCCATGGATTTAGAATTGAGTAAATTCTTGATACCTAATCTGATGAAATGAATTTTGAATCTCAAAACTCCAAGAAATTTAGTGAGATATAAAACTTTATTTTTATCAATTAATTTTGATCAAACAAGATCATATAAATCAACTTTATATAATTCTTTCAACTCAGGAAGTAATTATTCCCAGTTTTGTACCTCCTTATTATACTTGTCTTCTTTCTTCAATGCATCATCATATTTTGATTGGATATCGAAACATATATCCATGGTAGTTCAAATATAACTATTCTTAGTTGTAAAATTTCTTATAATAAATATTTCATTGCTTTACCCATGGTTCTAATTTATTCTAACACATTCAATGTTCCAATATTTGAGATTTCATGAACAACTAAAGAAGAAGATTAAACTAAATTAATTGATTTTTGAACCACTAATTAGAATTATTCAACTTTATCTTTAAGTTGATATTTGGTATCTTTATCATGGTCCATTTTTTAAAACAAAGTGTTAATAACAGTTTTAATTTCTTCCTTCATTGCCTCCTTGTAGATTTTCCATGATGTATTTTCATTATTTGATCATTTGAAGTGTCAAAAGTATCCTCGTCCTTATTTATAGGGGAAAAACTACTTATACACATCATTATCCATTTTATTTGATTATTCTTATCACAATTTTAGGTTTATTAATTACCCATGAAGGAAATAAGCTATTACACTAAAATCAATTTCTTTTGGTTCTAAAATCTTATTCATTTTCTTCACCACTTCATCAAGACAATCAGGAACCTCAACATTGATAAGAGATTGCTACATCTAGAGAGATTCAAATTTTTTGGAAGTATCAAGAATGGGAAGAATATTTTTTAAAGGTTGGACCTCTAATGATATTATTTCATCCCTTATTTATTAAATTAAAGGACTTAGGGTTTTTGGTGAAGGTTCAAGATCAATTCAAGATTTGGTGGAGGATTAAGAGATAGAGAATCAACAGGTTGAGTTGAGGATATTGATAATAATGAGGAGTCAGATGTGAGGAATTATTGAGTAGTATTTTTTACTAACATTTAAGGTTAAACAAAACTATCAAGAGGAACCTCTTCAATAATATAAGTAATTAGAGAACAAGAAGAATTATTTTTTAACCTTTTAATTTTTAAATTGAGATTCCTAGAACTTGAAGTAGTTGTTGAGATAGTTTGTTTTTCTACCTCTCCTTATATCTTAAGAAGATATTCACTTTTAGTCACTTGAGATGTCCTAGATTATGCATGATTTTATTTATGGAAGATTATTAGTTTAGCTTCTATAGGTGGTGGTGGTGAAAATCCTGCCTAATGAGCATTTACTCTATTTTTGAATCATAGTAATGTTCTCTCAAGAACACACTATGTTCAGATTACAAGAGAAATTGAGTCTTTCTTCCTCTAATAAATCTTTATAATCGGTTCAAATTTAAGTTTTTCTTTATGAAAAATTGTGTCCAAAGTATGTTTTTCATCAATTATTTTCTTAGGGACTTTTATGATCCCAAATTCAATAACCTATTTCACTATGAATTTTGAGCAATACCTAATTCTCTCACCCTTTTCATCATTGTAGTCTATCCAATAATCCTAAAAATTAGGAATGTACTGATATGAATCCCATAAAACATGTGTCATGAAGCCTCTTGTATCAAATTAATATCTAATTTTAACTGGCCTTATAGTGACATGTGTCATCTCTTACTCAACTATCTTTGCTTTATCCAATGATGAGAATGTGTAGCTACCAATAGAGATAGGAAATTTCACTCCATATTTATGTTTACTTATTAAGACCTTGTGAGTCTCAACCAATTACCCTATTAATTCCATTATGGACCTTTTGTAATAAACATGCTTAGTGAGCATGTAAAATGATAGTTCACATTTGTAAACCCTTAAATATTAAAAATTTAGGAACTAGATAAGCCAAGCTCCCCATCTAGATATATTTGTTATTGCTTCCATATAAATTATCATGTTATGATGTTCATTCTCAAATATTTGAATAGCATACTAAATGATTACACCATTAACCCTATAAAAATGATGAGAACTTTGTTTTAGTGTGAGATAAGAGTAAAATTCATATATCTTATAAGTCTAGATGTTTCCCACCTAATTCAATCAAAAATAAAATATCCTCATAGAAACCACATAAACTATGTATGAATTCATGTAGAATTTAGAGGTTATTTTGACTTTAATCACTTATGGATTGATTCACTAATCAACTGACCCCAATTGATATATTACTTATTATGATGAATAATCCATACCTACTTGTACATCCAATTCTAAAAGTATCTCCTTTGGGCTTCTAACTACCCTATATAAAAGTGTGATCATATCATTTACTTCATTCATGAATTCAAACCTCAAAAGATTCTTTAGGAACCTTATTTTTGAATGTTTAGGCTTTGTGATCCATTATTTATTTACCCATTTCACACAAGAATTCATATTATCATTCTAGAGCTATTGAGCAGAAGTAGGAGAAAAGTTCACATGTGATTCTCATTCTGGAAACTATAATAACTTGTTATTATTTTTTAGATATAAAAATATGACATATTCTCCATTAAGATTTAACACTTGTCTCTTCTCAGGGTCATAGTGTTCAACTATGGTCAAGACCAAATATGGGCTTTATAATGAGGTCAAAAAAGGAGCTATATTTACCAATGCATTATCACCTCTACTCTGACTAGAGCTTATCTTGTGTACCCCAATTACTCTATTTATGAAACCATCTATATTTTTATGGCCTATTTTATGTCTATTATATTCTAAATGTTTGACTCTAAACTTGATAGAGGAATGACATCCTAAAATATGTACTTTGTTTTTTATTCCTCTTATCTTTATAGAATATTCTTAAGAGGATTTTTCTTCATAGTGTCCTTGGTAGGAGTCTTGGATGTTAACATCAAAGAAAATTAAACCTCCTAGAATATGAAATTGTACTACATTATAGCTAACCAAGAGGATCTATAAATTAAACCATTAAAAACCTTGATTTTTAGGAAAAGTGATAGAATAGGATAAGGAGTATGATAGGGTGATTATAGTAGGGTTAGGTTCAAGGGTAGTGTAAGCACTACCATTATGTTTTGACTGATATGTTTGAAATGCTATTAGGTTATAATGGTGGTGTTTATAATACCATCGAGTTTTGATAGTGGTGTTAATAACCTCCCAAGGTTAGATAGGATTGTTAACACCTATTTATGGGTATTATTAGGATATATGTAAGGATTTGGGAAAGAGGATAAGGTGAAAACTAGGAAAAAAAAGGGTTTGGTAGAAAAACTAGAGTTTGCATTTGTTTTTACAAAATGATTTATCTTTTTACAAAATCCCCATAAAAAGAATATAAAATGAAGGATTTGGAAAAGATTATGAATTTTTTTGTGAATGAACAAAGGGAAATTCAAAGGCTTACCTTTGAATAAGCTTCAAAACCCTAGTTTTTATATGAGGTCTTCATAAATGGTGAATAATGGTAAGTAATATTGAATGAAAGATGTATCAGAGGCAATGAGATCCACTAGGAGTTATAAATTTATAGCAAAGAGATGAGGAATGAAATATAGAATAAAAACTATGTATTATTATTATTAACACATGCAATGATTAAGACACCATTAATGACTAAAAAGAAAGAATTGTTAAGAAAAATGTAGTAATTTTAAAGTGTGTAAACAATGTGCCCAAGGTTTAATGAGTGATTTTAAGGTAGGTAGACACTGACGTGGTTTTTTTCATGTATGTAAAACTCTATTGGTTATGTTTTCAACATTTTTGGATTACAATGATGGTGATTATAAGGTGTTTAGACCCCATTAGAGGTGTTTTCAACACCTTCATTTTCTTTTAGACATGCTAACATGACTCTCAGATTTAACTGGGTCTCAAGTACTTTTATAAACTTGAATTTAAATAATCATCCTTATTATTATTTCCTAAGTTTTTCATAGTTATTAATTTCAAATTGAGTAATTTCCTTAAAAATAAATAACACATTATTTACCAATTTTGACATTCATTATTTTTGACCTTTTTGACCATTTTTCAAAAAACCATGATAATAATGTAATAGTACAAAGATATATAAAAGAGGTCCAAAACAAGGCATGGAATAGGTATATAAATATTGTGCACAAGAATTGAATGTAATACCATTGAGGTGAACCTATCATAAGAAGGACATGGAACATTTTCTAGAAGAATGTCCATGTAAATGGGATAAATAGACTCAACAACCATTGAAATTTAAGAAGATACTACTTATGAAGCACATAGATCTAAAATATGAATATATGAGTCATCAAATCTATAAATGGGTATACTCACAACATAAATAGTAGAATCCTCCAAAGCAAAATGCTATGAAAGCTTTGAAATAGCAACATCATGAATAGGGATGAAAGTAAAATCAACAATTGAGTTTGGACATAATCTCATCCTATAATGGTGACTCGATAGAAGGAAGACCATAATCCACCATGAATGTGTCATCATAATAAATAGTAGGAGTGAGTATATTATTATATAAATATATGATATGAAGATGAAGAGGAGGAGGATAGATATAGATCTTAGCAAGATCTTTGAAAAGAGAATATAAGATTCTCTAAATAGTGCAAGGACATTTTGTATGTTCCACATGGAAATAAAGATCCATGGAAATATGTAATATTAAGGTACCAATAAACTTGTCACAAGTGTTATCCCACTTATTGCACTAAACTAGATTAGTGGGAGCAATAATCTATCCATATAAGAATAGAGTATGATTCTCGCTTGTGAGAAAGTGTTCCATATATACATGTCAATAAGCATAATTGGTATTTATAAGAATAACCAGTAGTGTATAATCAACTCTCCTCATCATTTGGTATCTCTCATGTGGATTAACATGATTGAGAGAAGATACCAAATAAATAAAATATGAAGAAACACTATACAAGTAACAAATCATGCTCAATGAGTGGATGCTAGGATCAACTAAAAATATGTCTAAGAATACAAAATAAATTAGTTAAAATGACACCAAAGTGAAACATAAGTCATGGAAAATAAGTCTGAACACATGAGAGAAAGTAGGGTCCATAACAATCCCTCCAAGATAATTAACAATGACCCCCTATGTTTGTAAGTAACACAACATGATAAAATGTATGAATGTTAGACTCGACTAATAATGCATCTAGATAATAAAATAGTATATAAGTTTTGATACATGTCTTAATTAATGGATATTAAATGCATATGATGATGTGTCCAAATGCAAATGAGTAATTGGTACAATGATCATCAAATGAATACACATGAAAATGCAAATAAGTGAAACATGAAGATGTCATACTCTATTGATAATTCATTCATGTATAAATCTCAACAAGACATGTTATTATGAGGGGATCTAACCATGTGTCAAATCATAACTCACCCTATGGTGTAATAAATTACACTATAAGTACTAAACAAGGGGATGTAATGTGGGGGTCTAATGGTAGTAGCCCCAAACAAGGTTATGGAGTAATACTCCTTGTAGGGTCTGGGGGTAATGCCCTAGGCATACTCCCTATTTTGATATAAGGCAAGCTCGAGGGGAAATTACCCTAATTCCAAACATAATTTGTAGCTTTCATGAAACTTGGAGTTTCTCAAAAATCACTAATTATATAAAAAATGTGGCCCCTATAATATACATAAATTATGACAAATAATGCATATAAATTAGGAATATAAGTGATGAAAGCAAGAAAGGAGATGAGAAAATAAGTTTAGTTTGTTTATGATGAGGTTTGGCCACCTATCAAACTAGACCTCATCCTTCATCTTTGAAAAATGTGTTGGAAAAAGGTATATGACAAGTAAATGATGATAAAATTTTAAAATCTCCTTGTCTCCCAATATAATATATATATATATATATATATATATATATATATATATATATATATATATATATATATATATTCAAAATAATCATAAAAACATCATGCCTCAACCACTTAAGTTATAATGTTTCTATTAAAAAATAAGGAAACATTTTATCCCCCACATGTGCAAACATAATGGTCTCCACATCCACTCATAAAACTTCCAACCTTAATAACTCCCTTTTCCTATATTAAAAATCCTTTCAAAAAAATACCCTCTTTTATAAATCCAAATATCTTACAATATCAAATCAATAATATGACATTTTAAAAAGATTTGAAAATATTCAATGCATTATTTGACCTTTTAAAAGTATTATAAACATATAAAAGGTATTAAAAATGGGAGAAACCCTGAATCACTTGAGTGGCATTTGGTTTGATTTCCATAAAAAATACAAGGAACGATATTACTAAATACTAAGAATGGAAACCAAGGTGGTTTTAGTGGATCTACACCATGTATTAGTGGATGAATTAAATGGTTTATGCCATGGAAGGGTGTGATTCTATCTTATATATCAAATGAATGGAGGGAGATATAAAAGTAACACAAAATTACCATGAAAAATTAGAAACTTAACAACCAACACACGAAAAATCAACTAGATGGCCAAAAATGGGAGCTTGGTGTGGAGAGAACACAAACTAGTATGGGCCTTTTTCATGTTTGATCTTGATGTATGACTATAAGAGGATGTGAGATGGTTTATCAAAGAAATCAAGTAGCTACAAGGAGTTTCTTAAATAATAATTACTCATAATAATGACTATTGATGGAGACACTTTTCCTATCAATGATGGTGGTCCTCATGGTCATGACTTAAGAATTCTTGAGATTTATCCTTCACTTGCATAATATACATGACACTACTAAAGTAAATTCAAGGCCAAAGCATGAATGGTCAAAGTGATACATAATGGTTGTGGAGTAACTGTGATCAGGTTGTGATTACCAAATAGGATATTTATATACTCTACCACCAAGTAATATTAGAACCCACATGTTTTTATATGAAAAAATACACCCATAGAGAAACTTCCAACAATAGATAAAAGTGGAAATGGATTCAACTTAATTTTCAAATAATCTCAATATTTCATAATAAACTCAAAATAACATAAAACCAAACATTTAGTTTACTAAACCTAGTGCTCATTTACCAAATCTAGTGCTTGTTTACCAAACCCAATACTCTGACACCATGTCAGATATCCCACCAAGATTGAAGATGGAATACCGAATGATCTATATCTCAAAAAAAGTAATAATGGTGAATGAACAATTAATCATGTATGAGAAATCAAGAGTGAAAACCATGTAAATCTTCCATGTATTCATCTTTACAAAATGAATACAAATAGGATATATGACAAGTAACCACCCATATAATAGTGGAAAGAGAGCCTATAATAGGCATGTAATTACTATGATGGAATTATCAATCAAGGATTAAATCTTACCAACTAGATAAAAATGTTGGTCAAGTAACTCCTTATTATAAATGACACCTAAGTAAGCTAAACCACATGTGTAGGAATAATTTGAGTAAAAAATTAAATGGAAATAAAGTCCTATAATAACAATGTGTTTCATCTATGCTCTACTACACTTACTCTCCATTTTATACCTATCCTTGCAGATGTAGTATACAATCTTAATCATGCATGAGAAGCATAATAAATTTGATAGTATCTTTTTTAAAATAGAAGAATTTGATCAGATTGTCACAAAACAAAAGACATATACTCTATAAAATAGGTAACTAATATAAGGAAACAAAAGGTTGAAAATAGGAAAAAACTAATCTAAAAATAATGAAAACTATGATAATGAAAATAAATTATATAAAATTGGAAACCTAACTATAAAATCAATAAACCTAATCTAATCCTACCTCTATGAAGCATTTATTGTGATTTAGGGACATCTCTAGATAGTATAGCCATGAAGTAGTGATTCAAAAACTATCCATTAAATAAATATTTTAATTCTTTACCTTGAAGGTCCTTTAAATGGAAATAATATTTACCAAAGATCTTTGATATATAATAAGGTTTGATCCATAATGGGGTGATCTTATCATGTTATCCTTTATTCTCATTAGATTTTTTCCATAAAATCATTAGATTAGATATGTTGAATGTTTTAGGTTTTGATCTTTTGTTGAACCATATTTTGATCAGGTCTTGATGCGCATTTAAATTATTCAAAACTTTTGTCTTTGAGTCTTATATATTTATTATATCCAACAATTAGGATTCCACTTTCTCATTGGGTTCCATATATTCTTGCATGAACAAATATGTTGGTAGTTTGAGCATAATTAGGAATACTAGTTGACATGCATACACTAGCAGGCAAGGTGAATCCTTAAGGTCTTACTTGTATTGTGTTCAGTCTACCCATAGTGCATACTTCAATATATAATTACACTCTTTTGGTTTATCTAAATCTGATTTATTGATAACATCAATTAGATTCTTATTTGTAGATTCAACCAATCCATTTCCCTATAGGTAATTATTGGATGATGATCTAATCATAATTTGGTTTTCATGGACCCATTTAGTAAACTTAACTAATTTTAATACTTTCCCATTGTCATAAACTAAAGATATCGAAGTACCAAACATTTTTTTATGTTCTCTTCAATAAAATTGATTACATCCTATGATCTAGAATTCTTCATTGTTACTACTTCAGTCCACCTAGTGTAGTAGTCCATAGCAGTAAGCAAAAACTTATGGTTAGATGAGGAATTATATTGATGACACTAAGGAAATCCAAAAATCACTAAGCAAATGGTCTTTCTTCAATTATTAGTAGTAATGGCATTACTATGTGTACTTTTCATTTAACAATACTATGCATTTGTAACATAATCTCACATGGTTGTGTGCATCCTTGAAGACTATTTACCAATAATATCCCATTATAATAATATTATGTGTTGTGTTGTTTCTAAATGGATGACCACTGCCTATATTTTGATGCATATTCTCCACAATTGCATGAACTTATTCCTATGATACACATATTAAATAGACACATTCATAATTTCTTTTATAGAGAATCCACTTTCTAATCATGTAATGAGAAGATTTAAGTCTTAAGGATATTTTTTGTTCTCTATTTAGCTTAGGAGGACAAGTACCTATGAGTAAGTATTAAATGATATTAACATACCATTATCTTATAGATACCTTGGTCATGAGAAATTCCACAATAATGATGCAAGGATGAAGCTCAGTCATAAGTTGAATGATGGCTTATCCTCTAATAATTTTAGAAAACTTGATTTATATATAAAATTATTTCAACATAGCCATCCATTTACCTCTATGTTATCTTAATTTTTTAAAAACTAAAGTGAGCTTAATAGCTAGATCTGACATGATATAAATAGTCTTATTCCTCATAATGTAATGTTGAAACTTCTTTATTGATTTGACCAGAGAATAAATATACTTGTCTATCATATAGTATTTTATATCTACTTCCTTCATATTTGTGCTCATAAATGGAATAGGGTGCTCTCTTTCATTTTTTTTTTTGGCTAAGCACAACAGTGATTGTGTTTTTTGAAGAAAATGAATATAAGAATAAGTCTTTGTTGAAATATGAACTAAGTAACACTGGAGATTGGGTAATTGCATCCTTAATGTCTTAGAAATATTTTTGGACTTTTAGTGTCCATTCTACCTTGGTTTATTATTTGATCATTGTGTTTAGAGGCCTAACAATCTATACAAAACCAAAGATAAACTTCCTCACAAAATTGATCTTATCAAAGAAGTACACAAGCTCTTTCTTACTGCTTGGGAATGTTATCCTTGAGATTTCATGAATTTTATCTAGATCAATGGTTATCCCATATTTTGTGATGATGTGTCCTAGTAAATTACCTTCACTGACACCAAATATTATCTTCTTGGGGTTGATAAAAATTCTAAACCTTATGTATATTTTAAAGATTGATTATAAATGGATTACATGATTAATTTTGTTCTTTGAGAAAATAGTGAGGTTATCCCTATAATTGATTATCCATTTACCTATTAATCCTTAAAATACATTATCCATATCCCATTGAAAGGTATCTCCTAAATTAATCATGATAAAATTCATCCTTTTATATGAAAAATTACACCACGTTGTAGTAAATTTAGTCTTCATTATTTCCTCAGATTCCACTAATACCTTGTTATATCTTGATAAAACATCTAAGAAGGATATCATTCCTGAAGCACTTACTTCCTAGATTACCTCATCTATATAATGTAGAGGATAGTTTTATTTCTTAGAGTCTTTGTTCAAATTCCTAAAATCCACACAAAATCTAATTTCACCATTCTTCTTCTTAACTAGTACCAAATTAGCAACATAGGTTGAATTCCTGATGGGGAACACTATCCCAACACTTAACATGTGTACTTCTTTCTAGATAAGGGTTTCCAAGACTAGTCTAATTGGCCTTTATCTTTATTTGAATGGATTATGGTCATGCTTTAGTGATATTATATGTGATAACTTTTGTGTTAAAAACATTTAAGACTCCATATGTCCATGCAATCACATCCTTATATTAAATGAGAATATATATTTCTCTTTAATTTTATTATTGAGTGAAACTAAGACCAATGTTGACATAGCGTGGATCACTTTCATCTCCTAATTTTTCTCTATTGAACTTATATTTTTCAATTGTGGGATACCTTCATTATTGGAATTGAGGATCCATATCAAATGTTTTTTACAAGGAAACCATTCCCAAAGATAGATGGTTTTCATTGAGTTGAATAACTTCTTCTACCAATTTTTGATGGCATGAATACCTCAAATCCTTATGATTGATGATTTTAGATTAAAAATATCTTAGACTATTCAATAATTAGATAATATACTATTCATATTCAAACACCTAGAAATTTTCCACATTATCAAGCACTAATGGGTAAGGCATGAGCTCTATAGAAAATCTTCACACCTTGGATTCTTGTAATGGTGCCAAATTGGCAATTGAAGTAGCTAATGAATCAGCTACTTAGCTATATTCTCTAGGAACAACCACTATATTAAATGATTCAATTAGATCCAAGGGCCTATGTTTTTACCTTTTGAGATATGACAAACTGCATTGATATTTATTTCTAACCTAGTTAATCCCCAAATCTGAATCTTTGCATATCAATTGTTGTTTGACATTATTCTTGAGGGTGAACTACAATCCCAAAATGTGTAATTCATACTATGATATAGTTTTCAAGCAATATAATTGAAATTTATATGATGTTAGGTAATTATTACCCTATGGGTCAATCAGTTTGACACTAACACTTGATCCTTGTTTATATCTTGCACTATCAAAATAAAGATTCAATAATTGGAAAATTTCATGAAATTATTTCTCTTGAATTTCATACTTAATGGTGTAAATATAAATATTAAGAGATTAATAACTAACCTATTCATTCTTGGTGTTGTATTTTGTGATGGGATGGTTCATCATAGGCTCCTAATGGATTTAAATTTGATTTGAAATGCCTCTCCATGGAAACCATTTGTGGGAAAAGTCTATTACCACATATTCATTTAATGTTTTTGACCAAACCCTTATTAGTAGTGATCTATATCATTTTTGGATATCTACCATGAGTATGTCTATTATAATTTATACATGTGTCTCAAATGTTAGCTGAATATACATGTTGTTCAATTCTTGAACTACTAGTACTATTGTTGTGTCTAATTTTGAAACTATCCTTATGGACTAATTTGGAGTTAATCCATGTTTTTGATAGATGGATGTTAGAATTATATTAATTGAAGATACATAATCAACTAATTAATTTTTTATATTCTTACCAAATTCTATGATGGTCAAAAAGAAGGGAGCAACTTCTGGATTACTTTTATATATGATATTTGTATGAATGGATTTTGGCTTGTCTACCATAGGTTTCCCTATAATAGACTTCCATGGGAGCTCCTATTATATAATCTGAGCTAACTCATGAAGATTTATGATCAATTTTATATTATTCATGTCT
Organism: Torreya grandis; assembly: GCA_037957365.1. Lineage (NCBI taxonomy): Eukaryota > Viridiplantae > Streptophyta > Pinopsida > Cupressales > Taxaceae > Torreya > Torreya grandis. Next base: position 53,860 of record JARHVA010007535.1, on the reverse strand, counting down.
TCAATGATGTTGTATCCTTATTTGCTCTGCATTTATATATTTATATTTTGATCATTCCCTTTTGGGGGAGGTGGATTATTGTTAGCCTATAGATTTAGAGGGATAATCATATTGTTTGAAGGAGTATATGTGGTGAATGGATGCTTACTCTTTAAGTTATAATTACTTGTCTATAATTATTAAAAATCAAGGACCTCATCTAAATTATCATTTGGTTCATTTTTATCTTCACTTGGGAATGGTAATTCATTAGTTTTTAAGACCATAGCCATGCTTGAGGAACTAGGAGCATGGTATGGTTCTAGAAAAAATTCATCATTTCTTATCTCTCTATTTCTCTCCAAAAGATTTAAAATGTTGAACAAAACTTAACATAATAAAGTTCACCATGTTGTGTTATGTTTTTAACTCTAAAAAAATCTGGTAAGGATGTATCTATCATGATAATCTCAAGCAAGTTATTGTCTTGTTATTGTTATATTTTATTTTTAAACTTGTTGAACAACTTGTTATATCTTAGGAACCCAAAATTTTATTTATTTTTCTATTCCACAACATTTTATATATTATTTTTCATGTTTATAAAGTAATTTATTAACTTTTAAACCATTTTTTTATAACATTTAATTATACCTTGGTAGAATATCCACTTTGAGTGACTACTGCACTGACTAAAATTAAATGTTGACTCTTTTGATGATTAATTATATATGCATGATTGTTTATGAAACCATGTTTTTTATTCAATTTTATTTATGTTATAGGAGTCAATTCATATAGATAATTATGATTTTATGTAGGAACATTCTAATTCACATGAGGCAAAATATTTAATACTAGGAAAGTAGCATTAAGGCTAGGAACTCTTAGCATTTGAGGGTTGAGTTGTTTGTTATTGTTGATTGATTATTCATAAGCCAAAACTAAAGTAGGATCAGTAGTAACTCTTCATATAAATACTATAGTGATTAGATCTAAGAATTTATTATACATTTCCAATGTTAAATCCTCTCTTGGCCTATATTTAGCATTCACCCAAGTGTACATCTTCTAGAACCTCACATTAAAAGCATTAATTTACTCACTGGGTTCTCTTTTCATACTAGTGAAGTGCTCATATACAAAAATTGGGCTAGTAATCTACCTGATTTGAATAAAAAATGTGCCTTGACATGATTTACATGAAGTAATTTAATCCTCTAAGAAGTTGAGAAACTAATTGTAAGCAACATCTTGTAGTGTGAACATGAAAAATATTGATGCAAAATTTTCATCTATAACATTATTCAATATTAAGTTAAACTTGAAAGACTTGATATGCTCTTCAAATGTTATTCTTTCCTAATGGGAGAAAGAAGGTAGGCACTTCTCAATATGTATTGGTAAATTATGCACATCTCTTAGAATGATAATAATAGACCTGACTAACCAAGCGTGAGACATAAGTTGATTACCAGGTTGAGTTTTTCTTATTAGAGAAGGTTTATTTGGCTTAGGGTACTATGAGACCACTTTATGTAGATATAGGCCTTCGATGTGTTGATAAGGGTGAAACTAAGAGTCTAGCTTGGGCCCTAGACCTAGTTATTCTTCTAGGTGTTTCTTGTATAACTCAAATCTATGGGATAACATATTTTAGGGATGGATAGATAGAGTGTGGAATCCCTCCTTCTATCATAAGAATAGATGTTTATGTGGTTTTTATGCACACCAAATCATGAATGAGGTATCCTCTAATGTTTCATGATCTCTATGGAGGTAAACTCCACTCTAGGGCATGAGTTACAGGTATGGGTTAAAACAACTAGGTGGTGGAATAGTTAGTTGAGAATGTAGTTTGTTAACCAAATGTGCATGAATGATTGAAATATAAAATAAACCCAAATCATATTTGAGTTTAATGGGTGATATTCTAAGCTAAGGTGGGTAGATCTCAAGATAAACTCAAAAAGAAGGAAAGTAAAGGAGAAAATAAAGTTGTGTGGTCAAGAAAGGGATTAATTCTAAGTTGGTCTCATACATGGACTAGTGTATTTGAAACTAATTATTTCAAATATTAGTTATTGTTTACATGCATACAAACATAGTGAGGGGGTCTGAGGGTAAAGGATATAGTAAACTCCAAGATCTCAGCTAAAGGTTGACCTATTTAGAGTATATATTGTTTGCCCTTATAAATAAGTATTATGACTCAGATGAAGGAGGTATATAAAGTAGTTATTTATTAATTTAGAATACTATATCATGAAATACACTTCTACACACTTGAAAAAATGAATCAGTCAACCTTATTGCTTATAATTATTGATATTGACCAATCCTAAAATAATTATTGCACATACTATATTATCATATATCAACCATAATAATAAATAACTCTAAGTAGCATTTTCACACCTTGAATTAATCATATAAAAACATGAAACAAATCATAGTCAATAACACAAATTTAGAGAATAAAGTCATTAACATGATTGCATGGCAATCAAAATATTTATTCCTATATTAATTAAAAATTCCAACTCTATTTTAAATGGGAGAGTTAAAAGTATATATATTTAGATATGGGTCACTACATCTTATAAATAATTGTAGAATTTTAAAATTACATTTTAATGATTAGAACAATAGTTATATTTAATGTAGACTATACATGTACAATTTTAAATGGCCAAAATTGCATCCCTAAAACAAAATACATATTTACAAATTCATGTAACACATGCATGTTATAATATTCCAAATCTAATACTTAAATGTATATAAATTAATTATTATATAATAAGTACATATAATATTAACTTAGGAGACTAAGGTTTACTTGATGTTGGAACTTGCATTAGTGAGGGAGTAATACTTGAAGTAGTTGATGGAGTAGGAGTGGTAGGTGGAGTTGAATTAGAAGTAGCTATTATGGGATATTTATTTACCTTCAAGTCAAAATAACACCTATAAAATTGATCATATTTATATTTTATTATGTCTAGGTTGAGAATGGATGGTCTATGCACTTGAGAGACCTTTATGAGTAGGTATTCATGTTCCTGATTCAAAATTTTGAACTCTACTTTAATAATTCAAATCTCTGTCACCTTCCTCATAGGAAAACTAATCTCTTGCTCAATCTCCTCTATTTCACATCCTTGTAAACCTTTCTTGAACTCTACATTATACCTCTAGAGTAAATTATCAAAATTGGCTCTATCAATCAATTTTCCTGAAGTTTCCCTTGTTTGAGACAATTTCAATTCTTGCAAAATTTTCCTAGCTTTTTTATCATGCTAAGCCAATTTTATAATTAAGGCATGTGCACTAGTTACCATTTCCTGATCCTCTTATGTTATAATAAAAACCAAATTGAGTGCATTGGTTTCCTCAAGATAATTCATCGTATCTATGTGGCCAAAGTCCTTATTTGTAGTGCAAGTCATGATAAAGTTTGATTTATTTTCATCTTCCTTTAAATAATTAAATAATTTAATAGTTTTATTCAAATGGGGAGACATTTACATCTTTATTATATTAATGGTGTTAATATTATTATACATCCTGAGGGTTGCATTATACACATCATCCTCAATTTATCTAAGGACATGTATGATCTATTATTACTTGATTTAAATTTTGTTAAATCTCTTTCCTATCCTAATCAGTGCCGATATAGAGTTTCATTAAGTCATTTATATGTGTCTCTAAATAATCCATAAAATATTCATTATTTGGAGATTCACCAATTATTTCTTTTGGACAAGGAAAATACAGATTATCTCTCTTAAAGAATTAGGCATTGGCATGACTCATCTTGTATTTCTCTTTCTTGGTCCACTAAACTATCCCTGTAGATTTTTCAAATACATGAGAAGCTCTAAAATCACAAAGTTCAACCTTTAATTAGCTTGGGATCTTAAGTCCTCTATAAATTTTGGAATTATTAATCCGTCTATGTTAGTTGGGTGAGTGGCCTGGTTAGTTACCCTTGGCATAATATCCTTTGAAGATAGAATTAATGCAATTACTTGGGTTGGGTATGATAGAGATGGGAAGATGATATTTTTCCAATCCAAGTTATTAGTATGGGGAATAAGATGCATAATTTAGGTTATTTTATTATCATCTCTTGTAGATGAAATGGTGGAAACTAGTTGAATTATGCTAGATTAGGTCATAGACAAACCTAGCTAAGTGGATTGGATAAATGGTTGTTTACACTAATAAAAAATAGGAAATCTTATAGTTTTATTTAAATGGAATTTATTAGCCTTGATATCTATTGTCAAAACATGAGAAGCAATATAAATATGACATATAGTAGTTACTCTAGTATTTTATGGATAAAATGCTATAATACTATCTAAATATTGCTGAAAATAATCACAAGAAGGGGAAATAGGCACTACAAATGGTAAAATAGAAACAATAATAGGACTGAGTACACCTTATGATTTTTCCATTTATATTGGTGACTTATCTTTCAGTCCTTAGATAATCATGACCTTGGAATTTGCAATATCTTTCTACTCATACTCTTTTAGTGCTTCTCCTTTACCTACATGTCTTTCTTATGACACCAGCTCAACAATTGAACTCATAGGTATCCCAACTATTTGAGGAAGGTTCTTAGGATATCTTTATCTATTTTATACCTTAATTTTTATGCTATCAATTAAATGAGTTGCCTATAGAGTAGCAGTAAATAAAACATCTACATTTGAATTTGTTGGTACTATGATTATAGGATGAAGGATTGAGTATAAAGGGTTAGAAGAATGAATATTAATTAGATCTTATGCTCTTCAAAGATGGTTTTTTACATCATGGGAGTCTCCCACATCTTTTTATTTTTTTGTACTTGGCATTACATCATAGGAAGGTTCTCCTTCTATTTAAACTAGTTGGGAGGGATATGAGGACCAATAATCAATTAAAGCACATCCATTTGGAGGTGAAACTTAAGTTTGAGCTTCAAAAATTGTGAGTGATGGGTCCTTTTTAATTTAACTCAAAATATACTCTATCTACCTGGTCGTATACATCTTAACTAATACCTCAACATCATCCTTGGCAATAGGAAGATAAAATCATACTCATAGGGCACATGCTTATATGGCATGGAAAATCTAGTGATATTATTATAAAATATACCTCTTGGGTCCCAATCCTAGTGTGTTAGATATACCAATAAACAAAACTCCATTATTCCTCCAATAGCACCAAAATGATTCATGTTAGTGTAGTTCACTACCTAGAATCAAAGAATGTCCATGGAAATGCCTTTTTAATTCTTTCACATATCTTCATATATGATTTACCATAGCTAATATGCCATCTCATATTATGAAATATTATCTTTAACATACTTGGGCAAGCACAAGGGTATCACCTTGGTTCCATCAATCATTATCATAGCATAATCTAGATACACCCAATAGTCTCCCCTTAGCCATAGTTTATTCTTTATAATATCCTAGACTCAAGATAGTGGTTTTGCATGGATGGTCCTCTAAATTTTGGATAGATTTAATAAAAAAATCAAATTATATTTCACATATAAGAGTAAATATGGAAAAAGGAATAAAAATTTCATACCCTATTTTTTATGCAATCTAGGGTTGGGCTCTAGAGTGATCCATTATGCACATATATTGTATCCATGACCACATCTAGTAAGTATTAAATCATTAAAAAGTGACAAAAAATTGGCCTCTTATCCTTTTTTAACATTTACTCATAATTTTGACACTAATTATCTCACCTAAGCCAAAGTTCAATTTTGATTTCAGTAATAAGTCCACTAATGGCACCCATTCAATTAAAATATAATGGATGCTAACACACCCATAAAATCTATTTATCAAACCCATCCTAATGTGAAATCCCATTTTAAACTTGGTGATTAGAACTATAAAAGAGGATCTAAGGCTTACCTTCTCTACTAGTACAATCCACATTCTCAATGCATATTCAATTGTGTTGCTCTTTCTCTATAATGTGATCTTCATCACATCATATGTGGCATATTTTAGGGTAAGCCATAGGTATGTTTAAAAATCATCCCCTAAAATACAAGATAAAATTATCATTTTTTCTACATCATGTAGGAATCTATCAAGTACCTTGCCTATGAATAACAAATCTCAAAGTAGGTCAATTCAAGGCATCATTTTAGGATTTTCTATTTTAAAATGCAATTATTGATGTTTCAAGGGTATTAAATTTGCCACTAGTTATTTTTTTTTAGCTATTAAGTATTTATGATATGAGTGGGTACTAATATTTTCCATAAATTCCCATAGAGATGTGTAATTTTAATAGTTACCATTGAACATAACCAAGTCAAAGATTATACTCGTATACTCAGTTGAATCCTTAATGGGAACCTTTGATGGAAGTTGAGCTTCTATGTATTCCCTATATGATGAATCCATTTTTTACTTCTATATTAATTACATAATTCATGTGATAATTCAACTAGTATTTTTATGTAAGTAATTCAAAGGCAAACAAAAAAAACTAAGTATTTTATCTCTTCATGGAATTCAAGTTCACTTAGGCTCTTTGATAATCAATAAGGGAGATGTCTCTTTAGAATTTGACTACATAACTCAATGGTTTATGCTTTAATTCTAGTTTATGTGCCATTACTTTATAATAGATCCAAGATTTATTTTCTCATTTTATTCAAATTTACAAACTTACATTGGTAGATATTCCACATATACTTCTCATTCATTTATAAAATGACACACTATCATCCATAAGTAAGTGTCACTCATTTACTAGTTTTGTGTTGACGTAGTTATGTGATACAACACAATATCAAAATTTGGGTGTTGTAACAGTTATCAATTTCCATTTAGGATAATCATGAAATAACTTGGATTCATGAAACATGAATTCTCATGGATTTTTCATGTCATAAATTCTTCCCAAAAAACTCCTTTTCCATTTTGCACGAATGTGCAAAGACAAAAGTAGAAAAAACCAAAACATATGAAGATGTAGAGATCAATTTGAGTGATGTCAAAATATGTAAATACTAAAATAGAGATAACCTAAAAGCATGAAATATGAAACTTATAAATGCCAAATTTTTTGACGTGAAAAAATTATAATGACCAAAATTCATGAAGACATGAATCTATGAAAACCAAAACAAGTGAAGGCAAAACTATGTGAAGACAAAAATACTTAGGTTTTTTATAATGTAATTGTTTTGTAAATTCAATGAAAACTTGCATACATGTAATAAATATAAAATCCATTAATGTGTTAGTCTGAATAAATCACATAAAGTGGTGGAAGAAAACCTTGATATGGGGAAAACTCAAATTTCTTTGACATAGAGTAACACACTTAACAAGAACCATAAACATGCAAATTAAGAACTTTATAACCTCACATATTTATAAATACTTTCATGATCATCGATGAAAAAGGTTTTTCAAATAAAAAAACTAGGATTTCAAATACTAATAGGCTCCTCTTTAAAATAAATGAGAGTGGGGGTGTGTTGAGTACAACAATATATTTATGTTGAAGGACCCTACTCCAAATATTTTATCTACACTAAAATTATCCAAAACAACTTTTCCCCAAGAGCTTTATTCATTCTATCTAATCTTTAGAGGCCTAATCCTCACTAGTATTTGGGCATGCAAATAGAATCCTAAGACACCAGTGAATAGTTTATTTTTCCTTCCACTCTATTATATATAAATTTACTCTAGATATTAACAATCCCATCTTTGATTTTTATAGGGATTTTAAACACAAACATTGAGAAGATTGGCATGGATTACAAATATAACTGAATAAATGTAGTTTTACTGACCACTGAAAGCCATTTCCCTTTTTAGGATACAAGATTCTTTTGAATCAAATCCACCATTTGCTACCACATCATGGAGCTATAGCTTCCCAAAAAAATTGGAATACCTAAGTAAGATCTAAGAAACTTACTTTTCACAAATTTTAGAATGTCAATGATTTTATCTTTTAATTTTTCTTTGACATTAAGGAAAAATAGCTTTGACTTGTTCAAACTTATCCTTTGACCTACCATTACCTCATATAATTTTATGATTTGATTCAACTCCCTTACTTATTTTTCATAAGGATCACCCAGTAGAAAGGTATCATTGACAAATTAGATGTGGGAAATACTTTCCAAATTAGCATTGAGCATCAAACTCTTCAACTTCCCATCTAGCCTAGGCTTATTCAAACCTCATGTTAATGTCTCTACCATAATAATGAATAGGTATGGGGAGATTGGGTATCCATGTATTATAACTATATAATATTTAAAATACCTTAATATATAGCCATTAACAAGAACTAAGAAGGAGGTCGTAGAAATACATTTTTAACCCAGTGTCTCCAATCTACATTGAACCCAAATCATTCAAGCATTTGATTCAAAAAATAACAATTCATTATATCATATAATTTTATCATATCAAGATTGATACACATCCCTAATATTTTATACTGAAACCATAATCCCATATAAGATCTACCTACCAAGGACAAAACCCCCTTGCTCTTCAAGGATTTATTTCCTATAATTAGTCCTTCAATATCAACACCATGACTTTGATGACGATCTTATACAAGGAATTACAAATAGAAATTGGCCTATTTAAATCAAATAAGGTATATTAGTCATTTTTAGGAATGATAGAAAAACATAGTATTCTACTACATGAAGAAATTTTTCCTTTTTCCACACTCCTCTACAACTTCCTAATCATATTTACCCATCAACTCCCAAAAATTCTAGAAAAAACTACTTGAAAACTATTCAAACCTAGATATTTATTTATCCCAAGCATAAATATTGATTTTCTAAACTCTTCTAAGGAAACTAGATCCATTAATTTCCAATTAATATCATTTGTAACAAGCTCTAGAATAAACTATTTGAACCAACTCTGAGTTGCCTCCCTAAGAACCTCTTTATCCTTCAAAAAGTCCTTATAGTATATCACTATTTAATTCTTAATATTTGAGATATATTATAACACCATACCATTAAAAGTGATTATCTTATCAATCTTATTTGTATTATTATGAGTTATTGTAGATAGATGAAATAATTTGGTATTTCTATTGCCTTGTTTTATCCATATTGCTCTAGAATTATATTTCTAGAAGATCTCTTATCAAGTTAAAATTTTATATTGTTCCATTAGTATGTTGATTTATAAGATTTATTACTCCTCTAACCACTCTCCATTTTTCAAAGATTTTTGTAATATTCCTAGCTTCTCCTTAACTACTACCTTTATGTCAAAAATATTCCCAAATTTATGGTTGCCTTTTTTATTTCCTTCATATTTTGTGTTAGAATAAATAATTTTGATCCAATCACTTTATTCTCCTATCATGCCTCAATAATATGAATTAAGGCTAGCTCATGCATCCACATAAAATCAAAACTTGAAGGGGATCCCTTAAGGATTCACTTTGACACCTTTTTAAAGAAAAATCAACTAGTGGTCTAAACCAAAAAATCAAGAATCTATTAAATAAAATGAAACTTCTTTCCCAATAGTTTAGATTTAATAAAAAACCTATCTCATTTCTCTAGGATCAAATGATCCCATTTCTATCTATTATTTCAAGTGAAATTCAAATCATAGTAATTAAGGTCTAAAAGTCTATCTTCCTATAAAAAGGAGTTAAAACCCCTAATACACTAGGATAAATTAATATAACCACCTTTCTTATCTAAAATGCTAAGGATTGAATTGAAATAGCCACCAAGGATCTCTTCATTAGTGTTAATTATATATAGGCCCAACCACCACCCACCCCATATATAAATTAGAGTTGGTCCTAATACATTGATTCCTCCATTCAAACATAATAATTTATCCCAAATATTTTTTTTACCTTTTATAATCAAGGGCCCTTAAACATTGTAAAATAAAAAAGAAACATTTGTTCTCCAATTTATTAACCAACACATTAATCTGTTTATTATTAGAGTGAAAAAATTGTAATTTCATACCTTTGGGTTCCATAGGATTATTAAACCTCCTTCTAACCCAATTATATCTTAAGAAACTCCCATATCCCAAACCAACATGACCTAGTTTCATGTTCCACAGTTCCTTCCCTATCTTAGTCATTTGAGAAAAATTAATATCAGGCTTACAAGTCTCCATTAGTCACTTCATTAAGCAACACTTGTAAAAGGTATGTATACCTCTAACATTCTATCTTAGGATCTTAATAATGGTTAGTGGGTAGAGGTACCTCTATCACATAATTACATCTTAGTGAGCATCCTTTGGCTTAATTTTTCTAATTCAACTTGAGTTTTATATTGAATCTTTTCATTAGCCTTTTCCATTCCTTTTTTACTTGGTAGGCCCATAAAAGGGAGAATCTTAACAGCCACTGAGCATTGAAGGTTTTTCAAAGATATAATTGAAAACCAGGTTTCTTTAACTTATAAATTTATATATCTATAAGAGTATCCTTCAGCCACTTCCTTGTCTTAATAAAAATCATTCAAGGAAATAGGGTGTCCTAATATCCCTCCCACTTCTTATGAATCCTAATTCCTTGGTTTCTAAGATAAGAAAGGGGGAATATTTTCCTTTAGGTCAAATATATCCATTTTCATCTTAATATTATCTCAAGATCTTCTAGAGAAGGTAACTGACCCTGGGGGATATAGAACATTGGCTTCTATCTCTCTTAGGTGGTTTTCGTTCTCAAAATAAATAATATGAGTATAATCCAAAATAAAATTCCATGATAGGAATAACTAAGAATGATTCCTTCACACACACAGCTTATGCATGTCCTCTAATTTTGTCTTCTTCAACCAGACCTCATTATTACCCATGGATATTAGGGAGATCTTTGAAGACTTAACCAATTATTTATTCCCTTCTTACTTAACCCCAAATTAGATCTAGGAGCTACAATATTTATCTTAGGCCATGAAGATCAAGTATTCCTAATTTATATACAAGAGAAACATCTAAGTGAGAGTCATTCAAAATATAGTTCTTGAAGCCATTCATCTTTATTTAAGGACAAATGAATATCTTTAAAGATATGACTACCCAAATACATTCCCAAATAAAAACTAACATGGGATCTTAATTCCTCATATTTTTAGGCATATAATAAGTAAACAAATGCCTAATTTTATTCACACAAAGATCCAAAATTTCCTCACTCTAATATTCCTAAGGAAAATTATACAACCTTATCCACATTGGAATATTCACTGTCCATTTCTCATCTAGATTAAAATTGAAGGACCAAAATCTTGAGTAAATATTTTCATTTCAAAAAAAAACATGATCCTCCTTTAAATACACTTTCCCTACCAGTTATCTATTGGAAGAGAACCTAAACATTTCCTTTAGTCAATAACTTAATCTCTAGCCTATGGAAAAAATTACAATTCAATCCCATCCAAATTTTTAGTACATCTCTACTCGATCAAGATCTAATAAATTTATCTACCAAAGCCTATGTTCTACCCTCCAAGAAACTATTTTAAAAAAATACTTACAAGATTTATTTTAACATTTAAATCAACAAACCTACATCCACTTAAACACTAATTCCTTTAGAGGCTTTCTTTGATCCAACTTCTAACTCCACCAAAATAGGATGAGAAAAAATAAACCAATATAGACCTCTTTGAATATCCACTTCAAATAAATAATTCCCCTTCAATATTTTCTCTAGAATGTATTATATAATCCTCTCAACCACCTTAACTTCTAAGAGAATATGAAAATTATTTTAAATATTCTTTATTAGTTGATTCCCTTTGGATGAATCTAATACCCAAACACATCTACTTTCCCAGTGCTTCTATAATATATCATTTTCACCCCTATTCTTATCCACATCATTCACAATACTCAACAAACTACTATTTGAATATGAAATTCCTTCACCCCTATGTTGTCCTTCACTTCTCCCTGCTTCCTTAGCTATCCACTCTTCAATTTTTATGAAACCTTTAATTTTTTTGATCTTGTAATTATGTATAATAATGTTAAATACATCAAATTATATCAAATATAAATATATGAAAATAATATATATACTTACATGCAAATCATTATAAAATAACATAATAGATAAGAAAGAGTTTGTCTAATGAAATAAATAGTGTGTCACTTTATAATAAAAGTATGGCCCACAAGACCATCCTAGTCTATGTAAACATCATATATATTAACTAACATAGGATACCTAGTTCATGTAAATGGAAATACAACTAATCTATAAATCAATCCTAGTTTAAAGAAGATAAATCCTATTTATACTATTGATTGTTGATACAGTAGATATTCAGGGTCATGACAAAGATGGATCTAATAGAACTATACAAGGGATCTCTTACCATAATAATATCATTAGGGAGAGTTCTAAAGTCTCTAATCAAGAAAAACTATGCAATAACTCTAATTACATCCTATGCTTTCATATTCACTAATTATAAATGACGAAAATAAAGTATAGTCTATTCTAGTGATCACCAAATATTGTAGCACAAATTAGGGGTAATAAACATAAAAATTAAACATGTATAGAAGATATATAACCACATAAATGTATAAAAAATCCTAATGAATGGGATATAAGTCCAAATGCTAATCTAACTACTCTTATAAAGGAGGAATAAAGTTAAGAATACTTACCTTTGAAGATAAACCCATTGAGTCTTAATCTCTCCCTTGGCCAAGGTGATTCACAAGAGGTTATTTTGGTATGTAAGGATAACAAGGATAAATAAAGTATAGGATATACAACCTATATATGAATTTAAAATACTTATCCACAAGACAAGATCTGTATCTCCAAAAAAAGTGTTGAAACCCCAAGTTATGCTCCTCAAGTATAATGGTAGATAAATAGATGCATAATATAACATTCTTCTTCTTTTCTATAATAAATTATGAAATGAATGTGTATGTATAGCTATATATAACCCTAATCCTTTTTTAAAGTTTAGCTAATAGGGTTAACCCAATCAACTATGTATCATTATTGATAAAAAATAGATCAGGTCTTAGTCTAGGTTTGTCAAGGGATGACTTGGCCCCTAAATGAGTTTTTTCAATTAGAGTATAAATTTGATGGGGTCAAAAATGTATTATAAACCATCAAAAATAATTTTAGGCTGGGGAAGGGATAATGAAGGTATAAAATGATTAGAAGAAGGTTCAAAAGAGGACTCAAATATTATGAGAATGTTTCTAAGATATGGTTGTGTAGATAACAAGTGGTGATATAGGGATACCAATCATGCTAAGCACTGATGGTCTACCCACCCCTTTCCTAGTGCACCCCTTAGGGTATGCACTTAGATAGATTAAGATTAGATATGTTCCTTCAAGAGAGAAACCATCAATAATTGATAAATTTTGAAAATATTATGTGTATACATATGCCTCACTTGAATCTCATCATGTGTCAGTTAGGTGTAACATAGGATGATGCTTCAATAAAATAACATAGAAACACACAATGTTGAAGAAAAATAAATTATATTAAGGAGAAAATAAGATAAGTGGAAGGACATAATTAAAAAAACATACATTTACTTACCTTATTATTGTAGATAAATAAGGATATGCAAGAGATGTGAAGGTGTCCAATGTAGGCAACATTAGGTGAACCTATAGAAATTAGTGAAAAAGAGTAAAAAATCAAAAAAATTGCAACATATAAACATAATAGGTGAAAATATTCTCTACGATATCAAGATTATAGAACATTTTATGATTTAGAAAAATAGCTAGTAGAAACAAATATATGATCAAAATACATAATTTGGTAGTAAATATTTGAAAGGTAAATTTTTAATAGTAAATATAAATAGAGTGAAAAATAATTCATTTGTTGTTTTTACTATTCTAAAAAACAATACTCTGAGAGACATATTTTGATATTAGATATCCATCATGGTGAGGAGATGCCAACTAAGGTGGGGAGGATGCATAGCGGCTGTAGTGAGTAAAACATAGGTAAGCAATTATAAATTTCAAAATTTTAAATACTTTTATTTGAAAATTAACTAGATATAAAAAATTAAATGGTAGGAAAAATATAAGCACTAGAATGAACCCTAGGAAATTTTTAGTTAAACTAGGGGTAGAACAAGATACTATGTAGGAAGAAGTCAGACCAATAAATGCCTAAGGCATTTATGATAAATGGTCAAAAAATTTCCACTATGGAAGAATAGATTCAATCTGGTGGAATTAATATTTAAAGTGAGCCAAAATCAAATGGTTGATTTAGTAATCTAATGGGTGGTCTAATGTATAATAATAATCTAACTTAGTTGGTAGCAAGGACAAGGCTAACTACATGCTAGAGGACCAACTTAATTTTTTGGATAGGGTTGATATAGTTTGAAAAATAAGGTCAATTATGTATTATAGGGCTGATTTAGTATGATGAGGCAAAAATATGGATGATTTAGTATTTAATGGGTTGATATAGTTAGAAATGGAAATGGCTAATTTGGTATCACAAATAATATATAGGTCTGATTTAGTATTTAATGGGCTGATTCTATAGGAAAATTTAAGAACAAGAGAAACTAAATCAAACTAGTTGATTTATGTGGATAATTTATGAATTTATGTATTGTGTCTTTCAAATCTACTACATTAATTTACTAATTTACATAGAGCATAACTAGTCACACTAGGCTTAGTAGGCATCATGGATATGAGGCAGATCCCTCCTAGTGTTGATCTCATTGTCATGTTATTTGGAGCATGAAAATGATTGACCAACACTTATTTATGGGTGGTAGATGGGGATACCATTAAGGTGGGTATTATACTAGAGTATGTCCATGTATTACTAAGACTACCAATAAGAAGGATACCGATGATCACTAATAACAAAATGATCTAGAGGAGAGGTGATCACTAGCGTAGTGGGTAATGTGCCTAGATAGGATATACCTTAGATTGAGGGTAAGTTTTTTTATGTCTATAGTTCAAAAATTCTAGACATACAGAATGCCATGATATGATTTATGATAACACAAGTGTTGTGTCACAAGCTGAATGATAAGTACCACTATACACGATATCCTTGTAGCAATCTATCTTAGATCAAGGAGTAATCTATGATTTTGGGGCTATCATCTAGGTCCAAATAATGCATGATATTATGAGATGTTATCCAAATGGTATAATCCCATTGGTCATGTTTTTTTTTTGAGTTCTTAGATATATGAGAGGTTCCCCATGTATCATCCAGTTGGGTTGGCCCATATGGTTGATGATAGGTTACCTCAGGTCATGTGATGGAGGTGAGACAATGTATCTTGGGTTTTAACCCATGTGATAGCATTTTAGACTATCACATGAGGGAATATTGTGTGGTATCCCTACATACACATCATTATTATATAGCCTAGTTGGTTTAGCATTATTACAGGGTTGGTGTAGAACCACATCTAATGGCACACTTGTCAGGGTAGTTTAGACTCCCACAACCAAAAACCACTCTTATAGTGCTTTATTATTATTCATGAATGTTATGTATTGAATGGGAAAAGGAGGAGGAGTACTAATGGAGATACCCATGATCAAGTTGTGACATGTTAGACCATAAATTGGTTAAGCATGATAATAGGCAATAATGGGGCCATCAAGAAGAAATGACATGGACATGGATGCAGACCCACATTAGGAACTATAATAATAATATTAAAAGTGACCACCCTAGCCACACCATAGATGGAGGCACTACCAGTGATATTAGTCATAAGTGCTAATTATAATGTAAGAAAACCCAATAGTCATTCTAGGACATGGCTAGTCCATAGAGGCACCTCTAAGGATAGTATCATGACATGCTCAAGTTGTGACTCTTGGATTTTAACTAGTGTATAAGTGGCCTAAAGATGAGGCACTTAGTGGATTAATGGATGGAGAGACCTTGATCGATGGGTGAGTATATAGGGAGCCAGTGATTGGTGATGTTAGCACTGGTAAAAAATGTTTTAATTTTTATTTTAAGCTTTGATATTTGATTATAGTATATAGATAGATGGTTTTGATATATCTATGTGATTTGATATCTATCTAGTTTTGGTTTTGTAAATCTTATGATGGAGAAGATCAGATGGGGATCTCTAGTTATGGCTATGCACCATGACATTTTAGATGGGATTCTGGATCCATATGACCCCACCATGCTAGATAACCATGTCATTTCATCTACCCTAAATTAGGTAAGCTATTTTATATTGGTGGGAGAGGCTATAAGGTAGTTTTATACATGTATAGATGTATTACAACTACCAATAAGGATGGGAGAGAGAGGCACATGCCTAGTAGGACTTGGCTCAGGAGAAAGTGAAACACATGGCTACTACTATCCATTTTGGATAGGTATAGGCCCAAGTGTCCAATATACAGATAGAAGTAATAGGTTTGATATCCTAGACTACCTCATTATAGCATACCATTTAGAGTATATATTTCCAAGCATCTATGGGCAATGTGGTTAGGCCATAAGATCAACAAGATGGAGTTCATCCTTAAAGATAGAGAAAATTTGTATTTGTTCTTTGTATTGTATAAAACACATGATATATATAATTATTTTGATAGTTGTATTTGATCTCATTAGTTTTACTTGGTTGTGGATGTTGATGCATGGATACATTTGTTTCTAACACATGTATTTATATTTTATTGTATATGCTATGGGAAATATATGTTGAGTGTTCTCTCTTCTAGAATTATGTGACACACATGCATGGTTTAAAAATAAAAAGGCAAAAATGACTTGTAAAAATATAATTAACAAACAAAAAATATACTACAAACTATATCATGATGGGAAATGTGTAATAACAAAATATGACTAAACATAATAAATCAAAGATGGTAAAAAGAGATAACAAAATGTTTTTAAACCACATAAAAGAGTTGTACCAAGTTAAAACAAGTAAAATCACACTATATCATGTTAGTAAGTATGAAAATAATGTAATAAAATGGAAGACAAATAAATAAATCAAATGGTATAAAAATAAAATAAAAAATATTCAATCAATCATACTAAATCATGTTGGGAAGTATAAAATATAAATGAAATTGAAAAAATAAACTTAAATTGATGACACTAATTCAAGTTGGGAAGTATGAAAATTTTAATAAAATGGTTTTAATCATACATACAACTAGGAAATAAGAAGATAAAAGTGGAAGATCAATGAAGTAATCATAAAACATATATCTCAATATGGTAATCATATTAATGATGTGTAACTCATAATCAATCATTATTATCTCAAATTTGACACATGTAATTTCATTGTGACTTAGTTATTTGAATATTTTTTGAGGAAGGTTTAGTCATATCCATGGTCTTACATTTTAACTCATAAATGGAATACAAATGAGGTGGAAATAATTGTGAGAATGGTTTTAATGTGGTAATTTGTGAGGAAGGCTTGGTCTTACCCATGGTCTTACAATACAACTCATAAATGGATCCCTAGGGGGATGATCAGTTAATTAATAATATTTCTCAAGGGTAAATATTAATAATGTTTTAAATGAAAGAGTGAATGTAAAAATCATAATTTATGAATCTATGAGAAGACATTAGGAAACATGAGGCATACTAAGTACATAGAAAAGACACTACGTGACTAGTGACCATCAAAATACAAAGGATACCCATTTACAAGAAGCACAAATATGTATATGAAAAATAAGTGAGATACTAAAATCAAATCATGTTGCTTGTATTAATATTAAAATTAAAATTGGATCTACCTTCCTACAACATGTTCCCCATTCCTCAGGACGTCTTACAAAGTCATCGGTCTACTGTGAAGATTCGGTACTTGTGTGATAAAGTAGGTAGCACTAAAATATTTTTTTATTATCTTTTTCTAATAGACTAGCATACCACACCCTAATGTAACTCAACTCTATCATGAGGCCAAATATGGAGTTTTATCTTCTATTAGAAATAATGAGATGTACTTTGAATCATAGCTTTTAGTGTGATTTGACTTTTGAAATTTGAATGTTGCCTTTCATATCATTTTATTTTATTTAAATGATTTTGATTTTAAATTTTTATGGATTTTAAGATTCCTCCTCCATATGGATATGGAATAACCAACATGAGAGATAAAATTGATACAAATGAATGAAATTTAGACTTTGGTTAAATGAAGCTAAGTATCCAAAGACATGACTGACTTAACACTTAAGCTTACCTATGAACTAGTATGTGATCTCAAGTTTCAACCATGTGTATGCTTAGTTTGTTCAATGAAATGAGGGAATAAAGGGATATTTGAAGTGGACTACAAATATATAACTACAATGAGATGATTGGTTTATTAACTAATCACATGGTAAAGAAGGAGTAATAAGGGGAGCAAGTTTTGTATAACCAAGTCACAATAATAGTTATTTGTGTTGTGAAGATAAGGTAGCAAATTATCATGATAAAAATACAAAGACATACATGAAAAAGAAATGAAATCATGAATATAATCTTGTAAAAATAATAAATCCATAATAAAAAAAATTAAATAAATGTAACCATACACAACACATAATGAAAAATATAAATATTGATGTAAGATAGATAAGTGAATCAAAATTTGACACAGAGTCAAATGATATAAGATATAAAGAAAAGTGTATCATAAGTCCAATAAAAAATCATAATGAAGATGAAAGTTAAGGAACACCATGTTTTGTTCACAAATATTGATAAATCTATCCAAAAATATTATCCATAATATATGATATGTCTCTATGAAGTTAGATTATAACTGCAACAAGAGTTTCATTGATCCTCAGGGAGAGTTGTGAAAAGACCTCTTGTTGAATATCCTTTATAGAAAATGTAGGTATAGCTAAAGGATCATGCTCATGAAGTCCTTTATGCATAGAATAATCAAGAAGGAAAATATATGCAAGAAGAGGAATGGTAGTGGTTTGATAGGAAGATGGCACCACTAGTGGATAAGTAACCATAGGTGGGGAAGAAGATGTCAGTGGAATGGGAGCCATAAGGGAAAAAGGAACCAAAGGTAGAGTGGGAACTACAGATGAAGAAATAAGATCCTTCTTATGTTGGCAACTTGTGGGAGGGGAATCATAGGGTGCAAAAATGGTCATGAGGTTATCATGAAGATGTTATTAGAGGATATGACAATGATCATTTTTATGGGTACCATATTGGTGCCAAATATAATATACCTCTATTTTTATGGAATATACTTAGGTAACATCTTAGGAGAAGGTATAGCCTTATATTTTATCTTAGGAAGGGTAGGGCATAAGGTGTTGATATATTATCAAAATTTTCAATAATGGATAGAGGAATGATTATATGTGTCATAGAAGGAATAAATACATTTGTTAGTAGACGTTATGGGTCTACTAACATAATGATTAGAAGTAAGAACTAGATAAGGGTGGTATAATGTGTAGTCTTTAGTCTAATGATCAAAAAATCTATGAATATCATAGTAAGGGTGATTGACCCATTACATGAGTGAGGTATCAAGTTATGATAAAGTAATAAATCCATCACTAAGGGGAGGAAGGGATGGTAGAGAGACTAGGCTAGGCTAGGCTTGGCTAAATAATAAGCATAGTCAGATAAAGATGAGGCTCAACTAGGGGTAGAGTGAGAGTAAGATCTAGACTAAGATTAGCTGAGGGAGAAGTAGGACATGTAGAGGTATTAAGGATAGTATCAATCATCTCTATAGGAATTAGGCTATAGGGATCCTAATATCTAAAAAAATGATAGGGACTATTCATATCATGATCCATAAGCATGTTCCTAAGAGGATCTATAGAAAATATAGGTGTGCCATGTGAATTATCCATATTTACCTTGTGACCAAGAGGAATAATACTAGAATTAGGTTCTATATAAGTTAGACTATGATAAGAGGAATGGGAATACTGAACCAAAGAAGATTGATAATGAAGTATCTCAGCATATCTATCTTGTACAATACCTCCTATAAATGGATCATCTAAAGTATAACCATCATCATAATTAGGTGTATGAAAGTTAATGGTATAGGTACGTATGGTATTTTAATTATAAGTTGCATGATGAATAAAAAAATTGAGTCTTGGTTAACACCATGTGTATATTATGGATAGGTGGATGACAGGAATGTGGATTTAAAGATAGTGTATTTTTGGTGATGAGATGAGGAGAGAGATCCAAATTTTTGACATTTAGGTTGATCTCCTATATCTCATCATAATTAGAGTATAATAAGATAGGTGGTATATTCTTGATTACTTCAAGGTGACCATGATAACCTTGAGTAGAGTTGATGGAAATATTAAAATGTTGAGATTCTTGGAATGGAATACTTGGCAAAGGTTCAAGGATTGGAATTTTGAATACACCACGTTCTTGTAATTTTTCAAAATTATAAGGGTTGGTGGCTCCTTTAATCATATATATAACACCATTATGTGTAAAATTGACACATTGATAGATAGAAGAAGTGATATCCCTCATGTGATGAGTTCAAGGTTTGATAAGCTATATATTATAGGAAAGGTTTAAATTGAATATCATAACCTTCAATTGAAAAATTATAGTTGAAGTGGTAATAGGGATCCAAATGCAAATTAAAGGAGGCATTTTTCTTCAATCATAACCTTGACATATACTAGGTGTGGACTTAAGATTACACTTGGAATATTCAAAAAATTTAATGAAGTAAAGGGAGGATCATATGCACAAAATATAAAGAGTGGAGGATCATATGCATGAAATATAATATCATCTAGGATCATGAAAGTAATATGGAATTTGAGATAAAGAGAAGTGTCCATTTTTTCATCAACATGTATAGACATATATTTCCATTATCATAAGATACTATCTTCTAACCTAGATAAGGTATCTTCACATCCGATGAGGGGAGGATGAGGGATGTTCATTTCAAATAATAGTTTCATTAGGTAGTTTTTATGACATGAATAAGTTATTTGGGATGGGATATCAATAAGTTTTCTAATAGGTTCCCATTCATCATAACCCATGGGGGGACTTCTAGATAGATTCACGTAATGTTGGAGAAGATCCTAAGAAGGAGGATTATAAGTGAATGCAAACTTATGTGGATAATATGTGTCCAATTGAGTTTGGGGACAAATCGATTCATTATTTTGAGAGGATGGCATAGTTGGTTTAGGTTTATTTTGTGATTGGTTTGAAGAGATGATATAACAAGGTTAAAGAGTGTTGTTAATGGGTGTAGATGTTGGGGGATTTGTAGAAATAGTGTAAGAGGTGTTATAATTGATTCTTGAAAAGAGACCAGGTCCTTTTGCCCCAACCCTATTAGGTGAGATGGGGAAGAATCATGGATAATATGGAATGTGTGGTATGTTTGGTGTGTGTGTGTAGGATGACAATCAATGAAAATAACTACCCTTTTCATATTATTCATATTCACCACATTCTCTTTGGGAGTTTGGTCTAAAAGACTTTAAAAATTTATGGTGGAATGATTAGGCTTATCATTAATATCTTGATGATTAGGAAGAGGGTTCTTTTAGATGGTAAGATGAGTATTATCCTAGTTCAAAGTTTGATTTTTATTTTTTGTCTCATGAGATTTGAAGGCTATATCTTAGGATGTTTTTGTTTACAAATGAATAAATCATGATCAAAATGTGTACCAAGGAGGAAATCCATAGCTAAGTTACATAATTGCCTATATGTCTCATGAGAGTGACCCCAACTAACATGAAACTAAGAAAATTTATTTGGATCATACCATTATTACATAGGGTGAGTGGGGTTAATCTCTCATGGAATAGGCCTTGGTATATCCTTTTAAAGATATACTAAGGATAATGGATTATGAACATTGATGTTATTTATTTAAGAAAATTGAGGGTTAGGGGTATTGTTTAATGGGGAAGCTTGATCTATAATAGGATTGGGAACAATAGATTGAATATTATGAATTGTATCTTAGGATTTGGTGACACCATAATTGGTATCATGAATATTTATTTGATGAGAATGTGAGTACCCACAGGGTGTTGGGATGGATCAAACTAATTCATGAGAAAATCTTAGCATTTGGCTTAATTGAGGGCCTCTTCCAAGGTTCTTGGAGAGAGAGTTCTAACATGATATTACAACTTGGGATAAAGAGAATTAGTGAATAGATGAAATATATTATCATCAACCACATTATACTCACACTTGTTAGACAAGGTCTTTCATCATTTCATGAAATCTTGTGTTATTTCAATTTTAAGTTACTTATAATTGATAAATGAAACTCATGTAGTAGAGAGTTAACTAGATCTTCCAATCTAGTGATAGAATGTGACTTGAGTTTATTATACTAATATAAAGTGTCTTTGGATATAATTTTCACTAATAACTTGGTAGAAAAAAATGTTTAATTTAACCCAATATTTATAGAGATTACCAAACATTTTTAAATGTAAGGTAAGATTAGTTGACCCATTTTAACTAATGGTAGGTGTGATACCTCCTATGTTTATGATGTAAATTTTAAGTGTAATAGGTTAATTTTTAATATGTTTAATCATTTTGATAACAAGGGGTGGTTGGCGAATGAGGTTGCCATGGGAATCCCTAAGTGGGGGTGGATGGAATTTTTATTTTACACTCCCTACAGAACTTTTTGAGGTTTATTTTCAAGGTTAATAATGTGATTCTGAATTTTCATCATTTTATTGTCATTATTAGCTTGAAAATAATTCATTTGATTAAGAGTTTAAAATAAGATTTGATGGGTTTGAGAGGTAGTTTGACTCGTTTGTGTGGCATGTGAAGCATTAGCATTGGTATTAATGGCTTGGGTTCCACTATGAGTAGTGGAATGTGTAGCACTAGTGGATTTAGAGGCATTGTTATAAAAGGTGACACTATTATCATGCTTACCATGTGTAGTGAGAGATGCACTAGTAGAAGGATTGAGAAGGAGGGGCCTTGGAAAAGTCCCATTAGATGTTGAACATGACATATTAGTTAATATCCTTGGCATGAAGGTTAAATAAATAAAATAATAAAATGTCATAGTATGATAAGGAGTCAAAATATAAGGGAGAGGTTAATAATAAAATAATGTATCTCCCCCAAATCTATGGGAAAATGTAGGGGAAGGTGAATGGGTTTCTTCTGCTTGACCACTTATCATGAGATAATAAATAGTTGAAGGGTATTTTACCATATGTTGAAGAAACTCATTAATGAATAAAATAATTTTAAGAGTGTTATATAATTATAAATAATATTTTTATGATAAAATAGGGTTAGAAACTAAATATTACTGAGGAGTCTCATAATTAGTAGTGAGAGTGACCACATGCACATTATTTTCATCTAAAGTGGAAGGCACAAGATGTTTTTGGGGAAACCTATTGGGATTGGTAAATGTCATGATATTTTTTGAGTTAAAATATATTTTTTCCTCAAACATGAATTTCATGATGAAATAAGGGTGCTAAAAAGTGATGATGCAAATAAAAATTAGAAAATAGGGTACATATTCAAATTGGTCAACTATGTTTTGTAACCCAAGGGAGAGAGCATAAAGATAAGGATACACAGTCATGCAGGTCAAATATTTATTTAATTTAATAATGATAAAATATGATGATAAGGATACATAGTCAGGTAGGTCAAATTTGTATTGCTAAATAGCATACTAAACAGGGAGATAAGAATACATAGTCATGTAGATAGATTGCGTATTATAGGCATGAAGGTTTAACAATTTTTAAGATATTTTATTGACCAAGATTATAGTTTTCTAAAAGATAAGATAAAATTTAAATATAATTTGAATCAATAATGAAATTAATCACACAAAAAATTGGATCAACGTGATGGATCTAATTGGAACACATGGTACAAACCTTGCACCAACACTGGCCAATGTAAGTTTTTCAATACAACACATAATGATCAAAGATAAAGAAGAAAATAAAAATTAAATTATAAATAGTTGGTAATCCTAAGTTTTATTAATTTATAATAAATTTTTATTTTAATGTGATAGAGAAGTTGGCTAAAACAAGGAACTAGACAACAATCTAAGGTTAGTTTTAGGATGTTTGGGATAAAAGGGATTTGTATTGGTGATGGTACTAGATTAATATTGGGGTATACCCCCTCACTTAAAAATATCATATTAATAATTTTTTCAGTTTTTTTTTCAATATATTCCATCAACCACATATTTATTCTTAGCAAGAAAACCAAGTTGGCTCCCCCCTTGGTGATGAAATCCAATTAAACATGCCATGGGAAGATAAATTTTAATGTTTTTTTAATGTAAATGGATTTGGAAGTGTGTTAAAAAGATTAAAATAGTGTAAATAAAATATTTATTTTAAAACCCACATATTTAATCTATATGAGTTACTCTAGCATGTAAATAATTGAAAAGGAAAGGTGAATTAATTACTAGGAAATAAATGTTATTCCTTAATTGATAATAGTATAGAGTCAGTTCATGAAACATTGTATGAAAATAGTATATAGAAAATTCAATTGGGTTATTACTATTATATAGAAGAAATTTCTTGAAGAATAGAGTCAAATAGGCCAACTATGTCTCTTAGATAGAAGATAGACTATAAAATTGAGTCGACTAGGTCAACCTAGTTAACTATAGGGTTATAGTTTTACAAACTAGAAACTTGTACAAATAGTATTTTTGGAAGAATTGAAAGGATATAAATAAAATAAAGGAACCTTGGTGGTCTTGAAGATGTTTTAGACTACAAATTTTTATGTTGTGATGCTCAAATACAACTTTAAAATTCTATCAATTAAGTTGATTAATTTGACCAAGTTTGAAAAAACCCTATTTTTTGAATAAGAGATAATGAATGGAGTTGACCTATTTAACTATTTTCATATACCTATAAATTTACAAAACAAAATAGAAGATAGAGTTTACTGGTTTGACTATGTATCCTAATGTAAAATTAAAAATAATATTGTGTCATATTACTTGATTTAGTAACCTG
Organism: Torreya grandis; assembly: GCA_037957365.1. Lineage (NCBI taxonomy): Eukaryota > Viridiplantae > Streptophyta > Pinopsida > Cupressales > Taxaceae > Torreya > Torreya grandis. Next base: position 28,796 of record JARHVA010007535.1, on the reverse strand, counting down.
TATGTAGTAAAGACTTGCATAAACAAAATAAAGTCATTTTAAGTGAACGTGTGTTAAACATTCACATATAAATATATACTATACTTATTGGTTTGATAAAATATTATAAATATAGAAAATTATGAGATGATGACAAAAATTATGGCATGAAAGAAAACCTACAAGGGTTAGATTCATGTTGGGTTCACCAAAATATATGTAAATGGAAATTCAACTGATCTATAAATTAATCCTAGATTGAATAAGATAAATCCTACTTAAACTTATGATAATTGATACATTATATATTTGGGTTCATGACCAATAAGGATTTAATATACCTAGATAAGGGATCTCTTACCATAATAATATTAAGAAGGAGGGTTCCAAAGCCTCCAGTCAGACAAAACTATGTAATAATCCTAACTAGGCCCTATGTTTTCATATTCACTAAGTATAAATGACAAAATAAAAATATAATATAATATAGTGCTCATTAAATTTTGTGTAAAAAAGTAGGGGTAATAAACATAAAAATGTAAACATGCATATAATATATATACTCAAGTCAATGTATACAAAATCCTAATACATGGGAGAGAAGTACAAATACTAAACTATCTACTCTTACAAAGGAGGAAAAAAGTTAAGACTAATTACCTTTTAAGATGAACCTACTAATCCTTAATCTCTCCCTTGGCTAAGGTGATTTATAAAAAACTTTTTTTTGTATGTAAGGATAAATCAGCTATAGGCTACACAACCTATCTATTCATCCAAAATACTTCTCCACAAGACAAGATCCATATCTATAAAAAAAAGTATTGAAACCCTAATATATGATCCTCAAGTATAATGGTAGATAAGAAGATAATTAATATTCTTCTTATTCTCTTCTCTAATAAATAATGAAATGACTGTGTATATATTGTTAGATCTAACCCTAATCTTTTCTAAAAAATTTATCAATAGGGTCAGCCCAACGGAAATTGTATCATTATTGACATAAAAATATTAAGTCTTGGTCTAGGTTAGGAAAGGGCTGACCTAATATTTAAATGAGTTTTTTTTCAATTAGAGTACAAATTTGATGGGGCTAGATAGTGTATTGTAAACCATAAAAAAGGTGTTTAGTCTAGGGAAGGGCTAATGAAGGTAAAAAATGACTAGAAAATGGCACAAAAGAGGATGAAAAGATTAGGGGAATGTTTTTAGGAGATGGTTGTGAAAATAAAAAATGGTATTATAGGGATAAAAATCCTACAAAACACCAATGGTCTTACCACCCCTTTCCTAGTGTACCCCTTAGGGCATTCACTCAAAGAGATTGAGACACAATGGGTTCTATAATAGAGAAAGCATCAGTAATTGATAAAGTTTGAAAATATTATGTGTATACACCTAGAATTAGAATCACTAGGATCACCTCATGTCTTAGACCATGATCTACCTCTCTCCTCTCTTTTTCCTCTTATATATCCAATTGTGTGTTCAGATTACTATGATCTCATTTTAATCATACATACTTTTCTAATAACTAAGTTCATAGAGTATTAGTCAAGTCTAGTAGATGAATTCACAATCTCACCACCTCATATCTTATCACATCTCATTCTATCATAGCTCAAATATAAGAAATAATTGCAATCATATCTTGATCAAATAGAGGGGTGTGAATACCAGAAATTATTTTATATCAATTAATAATACCAACTTCCACAACATCATTAAGTACATTCCATACTAGCTCACATAGTTATTACTCAATATTCATTACCCAATAATCCTTATCTTCTACATAGACATTAAATGAAATAATATTTATCCATCATTTAATTAAAAAATTGAAAAAAATAAATGTATAATAACAGTTAAATTCAAATATCCTATACCTCTAATATCCCTCACAAGATTGAGATCTAACACTAATCAATAGCTCCATCTCCTCCATGTTGTAATAATAGGGCCCACCTATGTTGTATCAACCATGTGGTATTTTCGGTAATGCACCTCACATTGTACACATCTAGGATATCTATCACAAGATACATATCATCTACTAAAATGGGGGAATATATGTCATAGATGACCTAATCCTATCCCCTAGTCTCATAGGAACTTACACACTTAATTCTCATACCCATGAATCTAGGGCCACATCTTGTTGCACCCTAAAATTATATATATCTCTCTCATATTGAAAATTATAAAAACTATTTAGACACCAATCATGGTACCAAAAACTCACATTAAGTTTGTGAAAATGTGTTTCATCCTCTAGCCACCTAGAAAACCCTTTGTATGGCCTCCAAATAATGGAGTCAACAATCATATCATCTAGTATCCACCTATAACACATAATGCTTTGATCTTGGACTTGCCTTATACTAGACCATCTCAATGCAAATACCTATGGATGTGCCCAATTTATGCATGGCATCCTCACTACTTGAGTAACCTCTATGTACTCATAGGCCCAATAGTTTAGTAAAGTGATCAATTTAATGTTGTCAGTAAACTCCTTATGTGTGAATCTATATATATCTTATTAAAAATGTGAAAGCATGGTCTGACCCTAAGAAAACATGGTCCCAAGATATTTCATATATTGGATGATAATGTGCATCCTATATGAGATAAACACCCAATCACCATCTAATGCTATGAACAAATATGATAAATCTATAAGGAATTTAACACATGTGGAACATCAAATAACATAATAAGTGATAGTACCACATTATAATCATCATTATCACATCATCCATAAGGACTACCTATAAAATGTATATGTGAAATATGCTTTGGGACCAATCATTTAACATCATATAATACAACTCTAGTGCCAGGAATTATAAATCTCAATATCCTCTAGGTATCATCTAGTGTGACTATCATCTTTCTTTCATGAAACCAAAATGTGTAGGTATTTGCATCCCATCTCTCAACCATTATGTTCACCATATTAATTTCATATGGCATAAATTCTAAACAACCGGAAACCCTCTCAAAAATCAATATCTCTTGATGTGATAAGGATATGGCATGAATGGTCTCCATCATCTAACTTTGTCAATACTCTATACAATGTGTATCTTATTTTACCCAATAGATAAAACAATTTAAAAAATTAAAAAAAATTTAAATATAATTCCATAGACAAACAAATTAATATGTGATACTTTATCATAATTTAAAATAAAAATAATATGTGAACACTCCCTAAAGAATGGCAGAATAAAACCATAACAAACTAGACATGGTTGTGACATATCTAGACACAAGTAGCCCAAAATGATTGGGCAAAAAAAATTTAAAAATAAAAAATAAAATAAAATAAAATTAATTACAACTACCCTATTTTGATATTTGTTAAATAATCAAACTTTGATTCGGTACTTAACAATTTGACCTCCTCAATGATCTAAATCAATACCTCTACCTCCTTAAATTGGGTGCAATAAATCAATCTATTTAAGGCATTTTAATAGTTCAAATATAAATTTTACAAATTTTTAATTTTAAAATATATATTTTTTTAATTTTCAAAATTATATATCTATTTATAAATATGCCATATGCCTAAACTATGCACTGGCCCTACACAAATCTAACATTATCTCAAACAAAAATGTTGATATATTTCAAATCATAGCTCTATTTCCAAAACCATTTGTTCCATGGAAAATATGGTCACACCATATTTCATTTCACATAGGTTTATATATCATGCCAACCTTTAGGTTACCTCCATATCACATATTTAATTTTTCTATAACAATTCCTATATTGCTATGGGAACCCATATGTGTATCAATCATTGTTATATCTATTACTAACTCAAAAAATTTCATCAAAAATATTATGTAATAACAAAATAAAATAATAAATATCACCACATACATTATTAAAATTGGTTTGAGATCCTTACACAAATTTATATCCTATCACCAAAAGGGGAGAATACATAAGCACTACTCAGATACATAGAGACCAACTAACTTGGTACACACGTACTATAAATCATATGTTGACTTAGATTATACTTCAATCTACTTAGTGCACCTTTATTTGTGGCTTATAATTCTTAAATATACAATTTTTTATTTAGTACATCATAATTTTGCACATAATTTTTCTTTGTACACTATAATTTTATGTTTACTATACATAATTATTTTGACACAATATGACATAGGGATTTGGTAGGTTTACACCGTTACCCATACAAAATTAGTTTATTTTAGATTTAACTCATATTTTTATGAATCATGTAGGTGTGATAATTTTTAATTATATCACAAAGCACTATTATACAGATAGAACATTGTTGTCTAGATTCACACAAACATTGGTTTTAGATTACTATAGGTTATCATAGTTTATTACAACATTTTCTCAGATAGTCACATAAATTTTACATAGTTTAAAAAATGGAACTAGAAATAGGGCATGCACATGGTATGTTCTCTCATTTATACACATTTTGGCTTAGTTTTTATTACACATATAATGATAATCATGAAATCTACATAATAGATGACCACATCATCACATAATTATTTCTCAGAATTTAGACTTCTTACTCAAATTATATGAATAAATTTAATTAATTATCGTAATAGGGGCATGTTACATGGAACTTATTCTCATATCCCATTTTATATACTATATTAAATAGAAATAATGTAAAATCATGCCATTTTATATATTATTCATATTAGACTTAGTTCATATTTATATTTACACAAATTTTGCACTAAAATGAATCTTATATCCATCTGTAGTGGTTGACTCAAAATTATTTTACCACTATGTAGTATATTGAGTTATGTGGTGTTGAATTTAATCATATTTTTTGACTTATAGGCACAAAATTTTTCCTCATACCATAATTGTTTACTTATAATCAACACATGGATTTCATATCATGAGTTAATTTTCACATACATCACTTGAAGTCTTGCTCAATTCTATGGCCAAGAAGAGAACAATATTAGATTCCATCTCCTCTCTACATGGGTTGATCACATTGAGTCCATGGCACCTCCCTTTTCAATCAATAACATGTTATTTAAGTAATTATAGGTACAACTTTCTTCCTTTTACCATAGTACTTGCATTTCATTACATTACTAGAATAAGGAAGGTTGGGGGAATGTATAAACCTAATTTGGTCAAACAAACATAGGCATTATGTCTTTTAGGAATTTTTTATTTATAATCTCCTAATGTTTAATAAATATCACATTGGTGCATGTTGTTATAGTAATGTATTTTTTCATCACTCTTTCAAACCAATTTCATTGTATTTAATAAAGTTGTTTCTTCTATTTCATTCCATATCTAAGTCACATGGATTTTAAGTCCTTTTTATCTCTAATTTATGTGACTTATTATTTTTGGATAGGAGTTACCTATTTGGTTGGTTTCATTCTATTTTTTTTCAAAAAGGACCAGTCTTATCCAACACATGTCTTAGGACTCTTTTCGATGCATGCAAATTTTTATGACCATTTTACCCTTATTTAATTCAGTTGGCATGTCAATGGGTTTTCAAAATTGAAAATTTGAAGTATTCTATTTAAAGAATTCCCTAAGGCATTTTACATCTAGCACTAATTAATTTGTCACTAGCATAATAAATAAAAATAATACTAAAACAAGATTAACACGTACATTTATATAAAATTTATGCATATCACATATATATTGCATACTTGGACCAAGAGGATGGATACCAAATTAAAAAGGGGTAAAAGTGGGGAAGTGGGAATGGTTGAGTTGGCCTTAAAATCTTGTTGAATCGAATGTTACCTACATAGCCCCAAAAGGTGAAAAAAAAGGATAGATTATGTAATCTTTTATCTATGATAGGATGAAGTACATTTATAGGTGAATCCACATATAACCTTAGTTTACACTTTTGTTGTAGGAACATCTTGCAAAATAATGCTCCATAAGGATAATAGATTAGTGTGCCCTAGTCCTAATGCACCAATATTATCGCAAGTAGACACTATAGTCACATAATAAAATCAAAATATGTCTTAGTCAACTTTATAATCATATATATTAATACAAAACTCTATGTTCCCTAAATATATAAGTTGATCATTATTTTTTATACCTTTTAGTCAAAAACCCTAGTTGTTCAATATCATTTGTTTGTAAGTAAATGCATGCTCGAATGTATATTTTAACATTGATATAATTTACTCACTTATTTATCATATTAGATTAAAAATACAATAATCACAAATTTATAAAACATATCGAGATTATTTGATATAAATATGGAAAATTATTGTACATTAGTTACTTATATATGAGGGAAATCTAATGTTTTTATTACACTACATAAAATAGGTCTGGGAAGAAATATTGGAAACCTATCTTGAATTATTTTGTAAACTATTTATGTATTTTAAATGAAATTAAGTTTTAGGGTTAACCATATTATATATTTAAGGAATTATTTTATGTATTTTTTTAAATGCAAAAAGTTTCTCTTATATTCTTGTATTGTTTGATCGATTTTTATGAATTGAGGTTGTTAATTAAGTATTTATCACCAAAACTTATGGAATATATTGAACATGGAAATAACATTAATAAAAAATTAATTATTATAATGGTTATGAGTATCAATATTATGATTCATAATAATGAAATGTTTATGAATCATTGATATTTAAATGTGTAATATGTTAATTGACTTTATTTGGAAATAATTAACTTATTATTATGTTTCTATTTAGTATTATTAGTATGAACATAAAAGTTATCCTATCTTATTAAAAAAATGATAAAATGTTTGGATAGAGGTTTTTTTGACTTTTAATTAAATATTATTACTTCAAGGTCTCACTTATCAAGGGCAATACTCAGTATGAGTAGTTATGTCATAACTTATACATTTTAGATGTAAGGGAAACCATTTGGTTAGTTGATATTGAATTTTCATAATTTACATGTAGTGAATCTTAAATCTGCTTAGAGTGAACCTGAATTAACATGTAGATTTAAATATATCTATTATGATCTTAACACGTCGCATTCTAAAAACTTAAGTGGTTCTAATTTTAAATATTTTCCTAGAACCATTTAAAATAGAGCATAAATGTTTTCATTAAGCATAATAGGTTTTTTGTTTAATAATAAAATTCTTTGTAAGTGAAATTTTGAATACCTTCCTTTGAAATAAACTTGAAGCAATCTTGAGTGGTTTATTCATGCACAAAAATAATATATGATGAATCTTAGATTTATTGTTCACATGGAAACACAATGAATAGATGGGGAAATCATGTTTAATTTTTTTAAAAATAAAATAATCAAATTAAATTAAATATTTTAGGATTTATTACATAAAATTTTCCATTATATGTCGTTATCTTGTTTCAAATTTATATATAAACTGGTTAATGATGTTATGCTTAACCATATTTAAATCTTTTAATATTTAAATATGTCAAACAATTTGGAGTTTTTGAGGTTCACATATATTTTAGTTTATAAATATAATATAAGATAAGATAAAATATATTAAATATGAAATATCATTCACACTGTTAGAATTAATTATGTCAATCACTTACTAGAAAAAAACTCATAACTTAAAAGCTCAATTTTTTTTGGTTCAGAGGTATATGAAATTTTGGTAGTAGATAAAAATTATAAATCTATGAATATTTAGGAATAAATATTTTTCATATAAACATTAGTTTGTGAATCTTGGGATGGTTATAACATAAAGAGGTAGGGGTGAACTAGTAAACAATATTACCCATGGAGGTAGAGGTGGTGGAGTCAACCTAAACCAAAGAAGGAATGAACCTAATTTAGTGGTTGAAAAATGCCTCACATCAATGCAAATAAAGACAATTCCATTAAATTGATATGAAATGAATATGTTTTGAATGATATCTTAGTTTTACTTCATGAAATCTAAGAGACATTAGATTCATAAGGTCAAAGGCTGACTAATCTTGAAAGTCATGGTGTGAATCAACATGAAGAGAAAAACATCTAGAGGATGGTGAAAAACTAAAATATTAAGTTTTCATGAATCTTATCATAAAGGATATTAAGAATATTCTACCTCCTACTCATTTTTTAGGAGATACTGAATATGTTAGTGAAATATGGATTGTCAATATACATAAGTATTTTACTTTACACAATATGAGTTCTAATGATAAGGATCACTTTGGTGTCTACTAGTTGGTAAGTGATGTAGATTTATGGTGGAATGACCTTTGTGTTCTTAATGGATATGATCCTATGAACCTTACATGGGAGACATTAAATAGTGAGTTTAAGAAAAGGTATATGAAGCTACCTACAAATAACATAAAACTATTGAGTTTTAAATTTTGAAACAAGAAGTTTAACCCTTTTTATGTTTTTGGATAGATAAGGGTTAAGGGGTTAAAATAACATAATCAAATAGATGAATAAAATTACTTTAAAGCTAGATTATTAAATTAATTTAGATAACACAATATACTAAATATGGAAAATTACCAAATATAAAAAGTATAATGCCAATTAATATTTAGATAATTGTAAAATAAAGAAGAGATAATACTTAGTTTATTTTAAAATTCATAGGTGGATTTGAGATGTAAAAGTGTGGAAATAGGTAGACTAATTCTCAATATCTCATCATTAGATTCTATAAATTTTATTTCTAGAGGCCTAAGAACTACCATTGACCTATGGACACTAGCATTGACTCTTATGTCTGTGGCTCAACATTTATATCTTGTATGGAATATTCATTATATTTATAAGTAACCACTTAGGCCTGTTATGTTTTTATATCATATTTATGTTGGTATATTTGGATCACATGAATATTATATATATGATTTTATATATTTCAAACCATATTTATTCACCTTAGGTCATGTCACCTTACAAAAAATGGGTTAGTGGGCTCACGATGTCAAGCAAGCCTCATGTAACCCTTTGTAAATGAGCACTTCTACCATATCCATTAATTTGGAGAGGGCCTCAAACATATGTATTTCTCCCCTAAGTGTGGGATTGTATGTGCACAAGGTTACAATATGATATATGCAAGATCATGTAATGATTTATCTTATAAATTGACAAATAATGCTTATGAACTATTATTTTAATGTTTCAAACTTGTAATATGACTTCTCATATGACTGATATAGAAATATGAAACAATAGGGTAGTATAATTTATTTATTTAATTGATTAAATTTAATTTAATAAATTTTTTCTTGGTATTTTTTATATGGATAATGTATAGCCTTTGATTTGTATTTATACCACACCTTTTGAAAATATATCACAAAATGGTTAGATAAAAAAATAGGCTAACCCATAGGATTCAAAATATTTTCAATTTAGATGAATTTTAAGGTATGAACACTAGATAAGGAATATGGAAACTAGTCTCGATGCTAGTGTCCCTATCTAGATGACAGTATCTAATAGGATAAAAAAGTGATAAAGTTCTATAACTGACAATGAAGGATATAAATCATATTTTATGTTTTTTTAGTGTAAAGGTGATATAGGTCATTAGAATGATAGGTTTGGACTATAAGGCAATAAATTAGGCATAATGAGATGGTTAATGTGAGCCTTTTAGTATTAGGAAGGTATAGAATTGAAGGCTAGAAACTTGATTGGTATTTTTCAAGTGTACAAGACTAAGATATTATATATAATCAGATTTTAGTATCTACATTTTCCCCTCTTTTAATATATTAATGCATAAGGATGAAATTAAGAGATTAAATGAAATAAATGTGTACATGGGTATGTACAACCCACCTTGACTCTTCTTGATCCTTGGTGTATGATCTATAACCAAGAGCATGTTATAGTATAAATCAATGCATGTAATCCAAAATTGAATAATTGAAATGATTAAAAAGGAGATTAAGGAAGGAGTATACTTGTGTGTCAATGCAACCACATTTCCCTTTGATAATTTACTTTAGAAAATATTCTCCCTTATGAAAAATTAGAGTTGAGAGAGGTTTAGGATTAAACCTTGGAGATTTAAAGAGGAAAATTGGAGGGTAATTATGCCCCCAATTTGGTGTGAGGGTTAATTATGAGACAACCATTGAGATCATTAAATATAAATCACACAAGTGAATGTATAATAAAGATAAGTTAAGTGGTATAACCAATTCAACATGAAAATTGATATTAGTTATAAGGTCATTGAGGTTGTTGAATCTCAACCATACTAATCAAAGGAGTTAACTACTATAGACATAAAATGCCCAAAACAATGTTTCTTAGTAAAAATAGTGATTATTAGTAAAATGTTTTGTCTATGTATTTGTAATTTTTGGTGAACTTGCATGAAATATGCACATATAATGTGTCTTAATCTAGATTATTTTTCAAATTTAATCTCTACTCTATAACTATGTATAATATCTATCACAAATTTGAATAATTTTGTTCCAAATTTGAAAAACATAGTGCTAAATGTATAGGATTCTATCCCAAGTGTATATTTAAATCATGTAAACTATTTAAAATTATTATGATTATATATATGTATATTGATGTATCTATGAAATGACTCCATTCATATTCCCATTTATTAAAGTGAGGGGAATGGAATCTTGTAGTCACTTTACCTTAAAAGGATAAGATAACTATACTAGATATGTATGAATCATGTAACATATAAGAGTAACATGTATAAGTATATATATTAATGAAGGTCACAATATGTGATAAAATAATTCCTAAGATGCATGATATGGATAATGGAAATATATAATAAGTAAAAAATCAATCTCAAAAAACATTTAAGTACACACATAAGATCACTTAATGGCACACAAAATGGGTCTAAGGAGACTAAAATAGAGGCATGTTTAAATGCCACACACTCAAAGGGAGGACATATCAAAATGTCCACACACAAATAAATAACACTCAGTGGCATAAGTGCATACAAACAAAGAACATATTCAAATTTTCCACAAGAAATGCAAAGGAAAACAAGAATTACACTAAAGGAAGTGACAATGTGATTGAATGAAGTATAAACAACCAACATAATCATATCATAGTATTCCTTGCATATATTTATTAGTAAAAATTGTAATGTAACATAGTATATCAAGTAAATATTTTAATATGAAAGACTGAGTATAAACATGTAATTTTTATTGTATAGGTTTAACATGATAATGTTAAAATTGTCATAAATTAATATAACCTATATCAATATTAATCAAATAGAAGTAATATGCCCCCAATATAGTGTGTCATTGGGGAAGAGGAAAGGCCTCATATCTGAATGTGCACATATCATGGATATAACATATGCATGTATCAAACTCAAGTATGTGTGAAATATATGTGTATATAAAATAAATGATAAGATATCTGCTAACATAAAGTAAACAACATGGATTCTAAGGAGCTAGTAAACATGTGTATGTTGAATAATTTTTGTAATTTTGATTTATTTGAATGTTTTTTATTTTCTTGGAATATTTTTTTTGATTTTTTATTTAATTTTTTTTACTTTTTTATATTTTTTAAATATTTTGAAGGAAAATCCTATCCTGTGATTCCATTTAATGGATGCTCATATGACGCTCTGAACTTAGAACATGGTACATCAAAATGATACTATCAAGGGACATGTATAGGTGTCATATCTAGAATTTTAGAATTTATGGTACTTTGCATATGTCTCATAAGACTCTATGGAGATGAATATTTAATATAAGTAGTGGTTATTTGAACCCATTGTTTAATTATCTATGTTTTTTGGGTGTAGTTGTAATTGGAGCCTATTTATTTTTTTATTATCAACTAGGTGGATTATGTAGGTGTAGATGAGGACACTATGGAGTTCATAATGTAACTTTTATGCAATGCTCTCTCAATTATTGGTGACCTAGGAAAGGGAATTGCCTGTTAATTACCTTTTCGTGCATGATTAACCTTAGTATGTTTTATAATTAGTTGTCTTAGAATAAACTTATTTTATTCAAGTGGATGTTCATATGGAATTCTAGAAGCTATAATTACCTTATTGGTATGAATGTAGTTAATACATCCATACATATGGAAGGTATTTCATATAGTTTATATATCCAATTTCATCCCAATAACATATAAAAGACTCTTGTGTATGGTATAATAGAAAAGGCGGTGATCACATGTGTCAAAACAACTTGTAAAGGTAAATAAATCTCACCAATAACATAATGTGATGTCCCATCAAATGATATAATAATTTGGGTTGAAGGGTATAAATAATCATGTTTATATCCCAAATGCATGAATAACATCATGGTACATATGTTATCACTATAACCATTATTTACCAAAACACATTATACAGGTTGATGATCAAGGTATGCTCTAATAAACAATGATTGAGGATCTAAATCATCATCCACAATTTAATTATCATCGAATCTAATCAAATGTCTATAAACCATAAGAGGTATATTATGTTTAAGTGTTCCAATAATATTATATAATGGGTTCCCATAATAAGGTGGAGGAGGATTCACATTATATTAAATTTTCACTTCTATATTTTTATGATAATGATCTTATAATGGATAGTTAAATGTATTTTGGTTTTGATGGTTACCATGTTGTGATCCTGAATCTTTTCAAAGATCATCAAAGCCAAGTTTTTGATTATCAATAAGGTCATAAATCCTATGTTTCAAGGTAAAATATATGTTTGTATAAGTTTTGATTCCTTATTTATAGTCTTAATTTAAATTAAAATCACATCCTTTTGTTATATTTTGACTCATATCATCCTCTATAGGGTGAGGGAGAGATATGAGATGGCACTCCACAAGCTTATTAAGTAACAAATCTAAATACTTAGGTAATTATGTAAATTTTATTTCATGTGCATTAGATAAGATATGATAATTAGGTTGATATGACACTACATGGACCATTTTAGTTGCTTCATTTTTAGGTTATAAAGGTTTAACCTTTTATCCTTGTTTGATATAAAAATTGGTAGTATATGTAGTAAATGTGTTTTCTACATACTTAATCTTTTTCAATGAAATAAGTTTCATTTCACTATCTTGGAAACTATGGCATAAGTCATAAAAATATTTAAACTTCTTGAAGATAATAGATTCAAGTAATGGTGTAAGAAAACTTTTCTTAAATATGTCTTGAAGATTTTTATCGACCATTGGATTTGTCATTTTGACAAACATTGTTTTGTACCTCAAATCATATTCATTAATAGGTACATTGGTTCTTTTTTATACCTTATCAATTTGTGCATATGACATATTTCAGTGATATTAACAAAGAAATGTGTGAGAAATGATCCACTAGAGGTTTGAATGCTTTCATTGATTGTATTGGTAAATCATATAACCATATTAAATCATAGTCTTTTAGGCTCCTTGTAAATAATTTGGTCAAAAGTTTATATTTTTAAGCATAATAAAGGCATGTCGAATATAAATATCAAAGATACTATTTAAGATCACCATTTCCATGACAAAATGTGAACTTAGGTGCAACAAAAGTAGTTGGAAAAATGTGCAAAGATATATTAGGTGCTAGAGGATTATGTAATACATCTTTTGAATGAATAACATGAGTTGATTTCAAATCATTTTGTTCAATTTTGGTAACCTTAGCTTCCAAATATTGAATAACTTAGGGAAGAGTTTACATAGTAGACCCATTGGGATTTAGATTTGAGATTTGAGAATCCAACTAAGGGGATGAAAACACAACTTATTTTAAGATATAGATTGATACTAGTAATTGATTTGAAGTATTTATTATTCCCATGGAGGATATAACAATATGTGTTTGATCTTTAGGGACAATGGTTTTAAAACATATCTCATGTCCCCAATAGATATAGTATGAAATTTTTTTATTTAGGGGAGGTAGATTGGAATGGATGTGTGATATGAATATCCATAATCCACAATATTTATATCAAGAGAGAGCAATGGTTATCAACCAACACCTTTTTATTTTTTTAGTTTCCAATATAGTATTAAATATCTTTTAGAGATCTTAAGGATTTTCATATATGTTTTCTATAGATAATGCAATCAATTTAAATTGTTCTTGATATACTTGACCATACTCAATTTTTTCATGTGTTTCATTATCATCATGATAAAATTCATTTTGTATAAGTATTTTTTCATTATTTTTCTCATTATCATTATTAACATAATTTGACATGGTATTATCTTGAAACATTTTAGGTGGCCCAAGGGGTAGATCAAGATTTTCAATAGGAAAACCACCTAATGTATTACTATTCATAGGTTACATACAAATGATAGAGAAAATTTGAAAAAAAAAAGTAGAAACCTTAAAACAAGCTAGCATTTTCATGAGAAGACTCATAGGTCGGGTTCACCAAATGTTTAAACCTTTTTATTATTTTTTGGGTTTTTTAAGGGTTAAGGGGTTAGAATAACCTAATAAAATGGATGAATAAAAATATTCTAAATTATTCCAATTAAATTATTTTAGATAACACAATATACTTAATCTATAAAATTACCAAATATATAATGCATAATGCCAATTGATATCATGGTAATTTCAACACAAATAAGATATAATACATACATTATTGTTTATGCCCATATGTGTATCATAGGTGATATTAGTGTTTAAATAAAACTTCTCATTTTAGAATTTTGAGAATTCATTGCATGAGTAGCAAGTTTTGGTAATCTAGTTACCTGTGGTGAAATTTAGGTAGAACAAATTGAATTGTTCCACAAATTTGTATTGATTGGTGGTTAGGAGCCACCATGGTCCATAATATTTGAAAAATTAAAGCATATATGATGATTTTAGTGAATTATGATAGAATTTATACACTAAAGACTAATCTAAGTGAATATTTATAATGTGATCTAAACTAAACTAATTTGGTTAAAAAAGAAGAAAAAGTAAGGCTAGGGCAGAAAGAAAGTATGTGATTTGTTATCTTTGCCTCAAACATCAATACAAGGTTTTAATTTCAACTAAACCTACATTTAACCAATATATAATGTAAAGTAACAACTTCTCAAATCACACCATATACTAGGAAAATATTTAAGAAAAACATGAAAAAATACAAGTATGAACTAACTTTGCCTTAAAAATTTATTGTTACATTCAAATAACATTTGGACATCCTAATGTAGAGAAAATAAAATGAGTCAAAGTCTAAGAACATTAAAATAATCTATCATTAGCACAAATTATCAACCTTGTATCAAATATGCACATTCAAAATTCATATAAACCATTCAAATTCAAGAATTAGAACAAGAAATTGAGATAAAATACATGTAACAATTGATAGAAACAAACTTGAACAAATTTTTAAGTATTACTTGATGATATTAGTTGCTCAAAAGTATACAAGTTTTATCTCAAAACTCTCCCACTTTACAAAATGGTAATAATACCTTTTATAAAAGACTCGGGTGGTATACTAGTTAGTCATAAAATTACACATGTACAAAGATAAGGATAGGTGTCCTTATTCACATTTACAAAATAAATTTTTGTTTCCAAGATGAAATAGCCTATAGGAAAATAAGATAACAAATTAGCATATGCCTTTACAAAAGAATATTCCATGTTCAAATATTATAATGCTTTACATAAAATGGAATATTAATTAATAGGTAGGCCTTGGGTTGAAGGTCTCCATTGTTGCTCTTGGAGAATCTCCATATCTCTTTGATGTTGCTCATTGATAAACTCTAAATCAAAAACTAGCTTTAGGATATGAACATGTTCTTGATTAGCCAAATCATCAAAGTCCCTATAATTTATTTCCATAGCCTCCTTAATGTTCCTATCTTTGGTAATCTTATCATTAGTGGGGAAGATCATGTCCTTGACTCGATTATTGTCACTTAAAAATTGGCCTTGGATTTTGCTTCTCATTTCTTGCATCACCAGTGTGACTCTATGATTATACTCTTCATCATTAATTACACCTAGGGTCCTGGACTTTGTAGGTTTGGCCAACATGGTGCTAAGGAGTTGCTTGATCATGACTATTAGCTTCTCATCATCCCTTAGGATTCTATCTAATCTCTTTGACTAAACTCTCATATTTTATATCTTATCAACAACTATCCCTAATATTGAATTCAAGTAGGCTAGGCTAATGGTTTTGAAGCTAAGAATATTATGCTTAATTAGTATGTTGATAAGATCCCTTATTTTTTCCTCATAATATTTCCATTAGGTCATAAATCCTTTGGATGTTTCATTTTTCTAGGCCAATGCATCCTACCTTAGCTTCACTAAATTTAAGGAGTCAAACATGTCAAATAAAGATGCCTCAAACATCTTTATTATTGGATTTAGGACTAAGATGATAGCCTAGGTCTTATGTATCCTTCGCTTCATGCCCTTGATACCTACATTGAGATGAGCTTAATGAGTGTCAACTAGTCCCTCTATGTCTTCTTCATGAATATTACATTCACCAAGTCTCTGACCTCTAATGGGAGTTAAATCAAAAAATGGATCAACCCTCTAGAATTAAATTCCTCACCTCAAACCATGGTCTTCTTGGTGGTGAATCTCTCCAATAATTTTATTTTTAGATTGAATTACACACTATTTTATGACTTTAGGAGGCTCAAGAGTCTCTACCTATGTACTACTTGAGGTTCTTGTAGTATCCATTTGTGTGCCACTTGATCCTACTATGGCAATTATTCTTCTCTCTTCCTCCTCCTTCATCAAATCCAATATCTATGGCTTGAATTCCTCATGAACATTAATGTGTATTGTTTGGGTTAAGGCCAAAAAATGGGATAAAGTGGGAATCTTCTACATCCTCCCATATATGAACCATTTAGAAAATAATGGGTCCATGAATGGGGTATTCATCACTGAACAAGTTGACCTCACTCATGGAATGAGTAAAGGTCAACTTAAGATTATTTCTCCAAACTAGGATCAATGTCAACTCAGCTTTCCTTTTATGTTGGGGTGTTATTGGAACCAGGTCTAGAGCACCTTCCTTCCCTTTGTCTTGTTCATCTTTCTTAGTTTGGGCTTGGGGTTCCTCATTTTATTCCTCTTCATCTTCTGACTTGTATGCCTTTGCAATCACCTTACATTAATCCTCTACTATCTCATCAGGTTCTAATGAAATCATATCCAGGAACTCTATTGGATATTTTAGCCTTTCAAGTGGGGCTAAAGATGATCCCTCCCTAGACCTCTCTTCCAACTTCTCTTTTCTAGTCCCTTGTATAACTTGGGCTTGAGGATGTTTCATTTTAACTTATGGATATTATAGAGGGGAACTTGAGAATAGTATGGGAAAAAATTATATTTTAGGGGCCCCATTTTCCATATCTCACTTTGTGGCTTTTTATCTATGCTAGCCAACCTGGGATACAACTTAAAGTTGTGCCTCTTCAACCTGGATAATACCTCTGGGAAACTAGAGGCCTTGATTTAGAGGGGGTCATGAACACCACGCTAATGATCATAGGATTTGATTATTATCTTGGACTTCAAATTCTTGTAAAACCTCTCATTATGGTCCCATTACCTCAATTCAACTTTTTGTAGGGTGAATAAGTCTCTATGTCTTGTAATAACATTCACATGTTCCCAATTTTGCAACACGGTTATGTTTATTATCAAAGGAAAGGGATGGAGGAGGATTTTCCTTTTCTCCTTAAAAAATCCATCTATAGCATGAAGAAGTTGGTATGAAACATCTTGTTTTGCTATCTTGGTAGGCACATATATGGGTAACTTATAGGGTTATTTAAAATTCCCTTCAATCCTAATTACTATGTAATCTGGGTAGAACAATTTATCCCTATCAATTCCACATATTTATTAACTAAGGGGCTGACCCTACCCATGGGGATTCCTATGATGACCTCCACTAGAGATGGATAAACACAATCACAAATGAACTACATGTTGTGTCTACATTTGAATATAAGGATCTTGGAATAATTATGGGAGATAGTATGTCTCCCATTAGATGACCAATTCTTAATGTTGGCATCTTAGTGGTGGATAATAAAACATCAAGTAGATATGCCATCATATAGAAGTGGTTTTTTATTTTATTTTTGATGGATATGAATTATTATTTCAAATGGAACTCTAGGTTAATTAGTTCTTACTAAGATTGTAATTGAACTCATCTTAGTTTGATTTTGATTACTCTGAGTTTAAATTAAGGCTTTTATGGATACTAGGTGTTGACCAAATTTGACTTTTAAGTCAAATTAGGGCACTCTTAGTAAAAAAAAAATTTATGCCTATAATTGGGTATAATATATTGTCATGAGGTTTTTTATAGGTCATTTTATGTCAATTAATGTTGTACTAGCTTTGGTCAATTAGTTTCTAGGCCCATTTATCATTTTGGGTCATTTTAAAGATAAAAAATAGTGCATTTAATGCTTTATATATATTTTTTAGGAAATGTGAAAGTTTCAAAATACTATGTCATATCCCATGTGTCCTTATAGGTCTTAAGAAATTGACATAACTAAAAATATTGTAGGTTGTTTAGAGAAAAGTTAGTTTTCCTAAAGAAATGGAATCAAATGGCACTTAGACAACCTCCTTAGGAAGTGTGTCACTTGGGAAAGATGGAAACGTGTATATTAAGCTTCCCCATACTCAATTCCATGTTTTAGTTTCTTTTAAATTCCATTTTTGGCATAAAACCATTCTACTACATTTTCACCCTTCTTGGTAGATTAAAGTGACACTCAGGTTTTTACTTGGTATAGTCATCACAAAGGGTTTCAAGTCAAATACTTTTAAGAGGTGATATTAAACTTAGGGATATCCATTTTCATATCAATAATTTTGAGTTTGTTCAACCTTTATTTATGAATCATCCATTTGAATTTCAACTTCCAAAACTGTTTGGTAATCTATGCACCCTATTTATTTTCCCTTCATTTGAATAACTCCATATAAACTAGTTACTAATATTTACTATAGATGATGTTGGATAAATACTATAATGTATTCCATTATTTGTTTCACATTTGGAGTTATTTTTATGAGACAATACCCTCAATTTTCAAGACTAGTGCATTTTGTGTTGATGACCATTGTTTCCATTATCTTCTAGGTTTTCATGCTTTGTGAATGGTTACAAGAGCTTGTGTTAATACCATGTAAATGTTTTCAAGGTATATTTTACCCCCACCCCCCCCCCCCCACCACTTTCCACACTTCATTAAATTCTCCTTGATTCTCATGTTTTCTAGTCCATTCACCACACCAACCAGTCATCCTACACTTGTTGTTATATATAGTCTATTTGCACATACAAGGGCCTTCTGATGATGTCATGATTTGATAAGAACATTGGTAGTGGTGCCAAGATCTTGAAAACATGAATATTAATTTTTTTAAATTTGATTTTATTTATAATTTATAAGATGGTCATAACAATGTTCATTACCCACTCTTATCTTCACTCCCTATAATGTGAAAATAGCCATCTACAAGTGCCTTAATGGAGAATTGTGATGCCATACTAAAAATGTTGAAACAAATGTTGGATATTTTTTAAATCATAACATATTTTGAATATAATGGAAAAAATATTTTTAAATTATATTTAGGTAAACAAGAAGTGAGAATGTCCTTAAGGCCCAATGACCGTTTTAGGTCCCTTGTCTCAAAAGGAGCAAAATAAAGAACCACTCCCTTTTCTGAATAGCATATGATAGTGTCCTATTGACCTTTGATTATTATTAATGTACTAGTATTGTAGCCCTATCATAGGATAGGATCCCTGATAGGTTTAAAGAGATAAAAATTAGTGGAGGATAATATTTTTAATGTCTAAAATGACCCAAAAAACATTGATTTCTTTCAATATTATCTACAGGTGTAAACCAAAAGGACCTTTTTCACCTATGTTGTAAATTGAGAAATATTTAAATAATTGAAGGGTTTAATGAGTTTAATGGCACATAATATGATATTATATCATCAAAATGAGGTGAGAGTGTGTGTTTTAAACCTCTAAGTACATGCCCTATCCATACATAGGCCTTGGGGCATCAACCTACAATAGGAAGGCAAAAGCTAGTAGATGGAATTCCTTAAAATGTATACAAGATAAAAAGTTAAAGAGGTGAATAAAATTCATGAATAAATTCTCTTGAGAGTCCATAAAAATATTTAACACCTCTAACTCAAGGTCTCATAATGCAAAATCAACATACATGCAAGCCTAGAAATAGAGGTCTCAGTCAACCTACAATAGGGTACCCAATTTGGGCCAAGAGTGCATATATGAAGTTGAGGTAAGATTAATGGTTTAAGATAAATAATGATAACCTTAATTAGGGTAATTATTAAATAAATAATATATAATAAATGGAAAGATAACCTATGGGACCCTAAAAAGACTCTTACATAGTCAGTTATGACTATCTCAAATAGCCAGCTAGGAGAATGAGATTTTGATACTTACATTACATAAGTGTGAATAAAAATAGGTAAAAAATGATTTAAATATAATTAAGTGAGCATTACATTCCTTTTTCATTCCTATTCCATATACAAACATCTTTAGGAGACCCCAAATAGGGATATAGCTAACAAGGTGCATTCAAGCTTAACTGGTTCAAGGTATGTGATGACCTTGTGAAGGTTTAGGGTATGATTAAATTTTTTGAAATTTAAATAAAATTTATAAATTTTTTTTTAAACTACCATGATGGATAAATAATAAAAATAAAGGCTTAAAGCAAGTAGAACATAGTTTACATGAGACTCCTATAGACAGTTGCATTACAATAAGTCCATTTTTGAAATGGAGGATATTGGAGGGTGTAGAAGCCTTACCAAGTGTTAAAAATTGGTAAATATTATGTATATGACTCAATAAATATCATATAATTGTTTTTTTAATTAAAAATAGGGGAAGTATCCCCTATTTTATCTCAGATAGGGGGTACTTTCCCCTTGGATAAAACTTACATTCTTAACAAAAGAGAAGAGATAGCAGACCAGAGGGTAAGACGACACTTAAAGTGAGTTTTTAAAGTGGAATAACATATATTAAAATCCTAATATCACCTCATATTATGAAGAAACCAAATAGGGTGGTATGTACTCTTAGGTTTACAATCAGACCTAATAGGCAAAGTCAAGGTCTAAAGGGAAAATGGTGAGCAACTCTCATTTAAAATATAGAATGAAAATTATAATGAGTTGTAACATATATATTTATATAATACATAATTTTATATGATATTTATATTAAATAAAACTACCAAATATCATTTGAATCTCTAAGGGATAGTCAGCACTGCTACGCAAGGTCATGCCTAAGGCCAAATGAGAAGGTCATACATAATTTTGTCCTTATACATGCATATCATCCTATTTGAATTATGTTATTAGGAAATTTAAAACATTTTATAGATATAATCCTATATAATAAGTCATAAAAAGTCAATTTTGAGCCCAAAACCAACTCAACATATAGGAAAAGGCAAGGAGAAGCTCAATAGGGCAAGTTTCAATGCCCATATATTTCTTGAAAATTCACATGGGAACCAGAGGAGTTTTGAAAATTTAGAGGAGGTATTGAACAACCAATTTGTGTAATTTTTTGGCAAGTTGGATGTCAGGATTTTATAAACCAAGATTAAGACTCAAAATAAGCTAAAACCCTCCTAAACACTTAGCTAGGACCCAATGGAGAAAATGAGCTTGCAAGGATAGTTTAATGGCATATTTTGACCATATTATCTATTTTATGTTAGATATTACTCCCTTAGGATCCTTTAAATGTGATATTTTTGTATGAAATTGTACTGATAGAGGCATAAATAGGATTTTTATCACTATTTTGTGTGTTTTTTGGTTGTTGGAAGTTTCAAGAGATGAAAATAACATGGATGGAAATATTGATACTTAATATAACCCCCCATGTAATTTTTATTCATTTAAAATTTTCATAAGTGTCTCAAATAGGTCCTCCAACTCAAATAGTCAAATCTGCCATATTGGGCAAGCTAGAGAGAATGGAGGAAATATTTAAGTAAAGTTTTTTTAAGGTTTCCATAATTATTTAAATTTCATGGAGGGTATTTTAAAATATCAAAATACATTTTATTGAATTTAATGGACAACTAAATATAAATTTTAAGACAAGGGTGCAAGGTGCATGAGAAGAGGTTTCCTAGAGTGCAGGTGATGATGGTTCTCTTGTAGGTGATTAAAAAGACCAAGAATGAAAAAAATGCATGGAGAGGAATTTTTTTAAGCCTAATCTTACATTAAAATAATTTTACATAACCTTAATTAATTTTAATTCACTCAAATAGGTCTAATCATGAAGGTAGTTTTCTATTTAATAAAAGGAGTTTTATGCCACTTTGCAAGAGTTTGATGATTTGAGACGACACTTGTAGCTCTTGATTTTGCATATATCATCCCATATCCTCTTAAAATTCATGGATAAATAATATTATCAGATTTATAATTGTCCTTGTGACCCTTGGACTTCTCTTCTTCCCTTTCTCTCTCAAACTCTATAAGAGTTAGCCATTTTGGTTTTGTAATGGATGATCCACTTGAGTATGGTGAAGCCGTGTTCAATTTGTATAAATTTTGATCAATAAAATGATTATTTTTTACCTCTTAATGAATTTTAATAAGTATTTTCCACTTTAATGATGAATCTTATTTAGTGAAGACTATGAATTCCTAGCATGTTGTCTCATTCTTTCGCCTTGTTTACAGTTGGAAAAATTCTTCTTCTAGGGCATGTGAAGTGTGTAGGAGATGTAAAATGTCAATTTAGATATTAATTTCATCAGTTCAATTTAAGTCATCTTGTCTAATCCTCCTATATTTTCACATTAATCCATGACCTCATAATGTAACATTTATGTGAGAAGTGGAAGATTAAAGGAGTGTATGTTTTAGTTTGTTTCTTGGTCTCAAGTATAGAATTCAATTTGTTGGAAGTAATAAAGTTGATTTAGTGTATCACCTCCTTAGTTTAGATTTGATTTCAATTATCTCTTTTAATTTTCACCCCCTAAGTTTATTTGTATGCTCAATCTTAAGTGGTACATTAAGGGAACAACCCTATCTAGAGACTCACCTCATTCCTTAGGTTGCCCACAAGCTTAGAGGTGATTCCATTGTACCGCTTGGATGAGGAGATATTTGAATCTACTAAAAGGGTGTAAATCCAAGTGATAATAGTTTTTGGCACTCCCTATGGGACTCTTATTCTAAGAGTTAGAGGATTTTTGGTGTTGTCCTTTAGTGGTACATTAAAGGAACAACCCTATCTAGAGACTCACCTCATTCCTTAGGTTGCCCACAAGCTTAGAGGTGATTCCATTATACCACTTGTATGAGGAGATATTTTAATCTAATAAAAGGGTGTAAATCCAAGTGATAATAGTTTTTGGCACTCCCTATGGGACTCTTATTCTAAGAGTTAGAGGATTTTTGGTGTTGTCCTTTAACACATCAACCTTTGAAGGCATCTTTTTTAGCATCATTAGCAACTCCAAATATACATCAACTAGTCAAGTAGCCTAGTTATTCCATTTTAATATTATTGATAGCATTTTCTTTTTTTCCTAATTCCCAATTAAGTTTTATGGTTGACCTTGGATTTTATTTTTGTTCTCTACAAGTTGGTGAAACATATCCATCTAGTCAATACGAATAAGTTATTGGTCAATCTTGTTATGATCATTATCAGTCCTAATATGACCATATCCAGCCCTATCATGAGTTTTATTATTCTTATAACCAGCCTTCTCAATGTTTTACCCCTCCTAGTCAACCTAGTCCTTTCTCCAATCATCCCATTTCCACCTTCAAACAAGCTCTTTAGATATATGAAAGGTATATGTTAGATCTTGATACTCTAAGGGAATGTGGTCAAAGGATTCCTAATAATTCTATCCATCAAGTGAGAAATACATTAAAGTTTGTCAAGAAAGAGTGGGTACCCATTGAAAGAGCCAATTGGCAAAGGATCATGAGTGATATGATAAATGTGAGTGGTTTAATTGCATATTTGGAAGAGAATATAAACATTCATGACAGGCATCCTTAACAAGTTTATCAACCTTCATACCCACTTCCCCAAGTTTCATATTAGCCATATATGACCCCTAATCATGACCCAAATCAAGTCTATCAAATTCATCATTTTCACAATCAATTGGATGAGAGAGTTGAAAATAGATATCTTATGTTTGAGGCAAATCTTGATAGGCATATTGAGTTGGAAAATATGCATATGCAATATTCCATGTTGGTAGTAAATGAAGTGGAGTTCAAACCCTCATTTCCCTCTCACATTATATCCCCACCACCTCAAAAGGAGACTCATAATTCTAATTTCCTAAGCTAAAGTAAGATAGTGGAGTCATGGGGAAAGAAGGAAGATAAAATTCTTGATCAAAGGTGTGAAATTGAGAAGACATCTAATCCTAATGTTTGAAGTTGGAGTAAGATAGTAGAGTCATGGGGAAACAAAGAATATGGAAGCATTTCTAAAGAGTGTGAAGTGGAAAATGAAGTTGATATTTTTCAAACCCCTCCCACCTTTCCTTAAGAAGCTTATTGTGTTCCATGGTAGCCCTCATGCACTCATTATCCTCATGATGATTCCTATGAGATTCAAGATACACTTTTTCAAGATAACTTAGCTAATAAAATAGAAGAGATAGAGATAAAAATGAAGCTATTAATTCAAGTTTTTATGGAAGGTCTAGACCAAAGAGAAGACCCTATGCCTAAACACATCCCATCTCCCCTCCCTCAAGAGCCTACCAGCTTGCATTCTCAATCTAATTTGGAGTTCTATGTGCCACCTCCACCAAATATTTCATATTTTCCTTACCCCATTACCCTTTTCCTTGATGGACATGTTGTATGTGAGTGAAAGGAGGATAAGATAGTTGATAAATAAAGGGAAATATTCCTTGAATAAAACCTACCTCCTTGGTAGCCTCATTGGGCTAGATTAATTGATTTCAAGATGCCTACTCTTAGCATCACCATGAAGGAGGTTGAAGATCTTGTAGCCATTAATAAAAGTGATTAGATTATGAAAGATGAAGCTCATTTTGAAATCCATTAATAAGTCTTATGTGATGAAGAGAAGGTAATTCCTTGTGTTAAATCTCTTTTCTTGGTTGATGATGAAGAATGATTTCTTTGTGTTGAAAAACCTATCTTGAGAGAGGAAAATGAAGAGGAACATGCTAAATTCATGTTTGATAAATAATACCTCATGAGAAATTATGAGGAGGATATCACCATAGGGACTCCCCTTGGTGAATAAAAAATAAGTCACAAGTTTTTGCCTTTATATCTAAAGTATAATGTGCTATCAAGGAGGGAGAACACTTTCAATACATCCCTCAAAAAGTAGCAACCTTATGAGAGTCTTATGAGACCAAGATAGATGAAATATCCCTTGAAGATGATTTTATCAAAGATGAATAAGAAGTGATTTATTTTGTGGAGATTTTAGATTGGGTTGATAAGGAAGAATGTCTTCCCCTTTCCCAAGAGGAAGAACTTAACATAAACTCTTTCGTCACTTTGCAAGACATCATGGATGAACATGGAAAAGTTCTTAATCAGTTTTTAGATGAATTGTTTGAATTCATTGTGATATGCTATACTCCTCTTCAAGGAGGCTATGACTTGGTCAAATATGGAAAAAACAACATTAGTACACAAGTAAGTATGAAAAGGAAAAGCATTTTTTCAAATCTATCCTTTCAAGGAGTATATGAATTTGATGATGACATGTTTGAAGTCATCAAGATGGTATATCATCTTATAAATCACTTAGGAGAAACATATCATCTCTTGAAGGATGGAACAAAATCCTATTGGCCTTAATATTCTAAGGAACAAGAAATCAATCCTCTTGGAGATTTACCTACTAAGGGGATACAAGTTGACTATGAAATGAAGTGTGGCCAGCAACATGAAGTGTGTGAACATGTTAAAGAGAAATATATATACATTGGAGACTATTTTAAATATGACATACTTGATATTAGATCAAATGAAGTTCCAAGGAAGAGGCCTGGTCCACAAAGCACTCAATCTAAAGAGAAGCATGTTTGACACTATGTTTCATCTCACCATGAAGATGATTCATGAATTTTTCCTTTTGATCCTAGAAAGGAGGTATGTTTAGTTATTAATTATGAATAATAGGTTATTTTATTATTTACCTTAAGTGCTTATGCACACTATGTCTCTTGTGTGTGTCCTTTGCTTTGTATGGTAGAGTTAGTCACTAGTGTCTTGTCTTGATCAAAGGTTTGTGGTCAATGGTCAAAATTAATTTCTTGTTTGTCTTAGTTCTTAGATGAATCCTAAGCTCAATGTACTAATAAGGCTATTGGTCAAGTTAATATAGTAGGCATAATAGCCTATGAGTCACCAATTTGTTGACCAAATTTGACTTTTAAGTAAAATTAGGGTACTCTTAGTAAAAAAATTGATTTTTAGGCCTATAAGGGGGTATACTATATTTTGATGAGGTTTTTTATAGGTCATTTGACGTCAATTAATGTTGTAATATATTTGGTCAATTATTTTATAGGTCCATTTATAATTTTGGGTCATTTTAAGGGTCAAAATAGTGTAGTTAATGCTTTGTATAGGTTTATTGGGAAATGTACAAGTGTCAAAATGTGATATCATGTCCTATGTATCCTTAAAAGTGTGAGGAAATTGACATAACTACAAAGATTATATTTTGTTTAGAGAAAATTTAGTTTTCCTAAAGAAATGGAATCAAGTGGGACTTGTGCAT
Source organism: Torreya grandis (assembly GCA_037957365.1). Lineage (NCBI taxonomy): Eukaryota > Viridiplantae > Streptophyta > Pinopsida > Cupressales > Taxaceae > Torreya > Torreya grandis. Next base: position 1,957 of record JARHVA010007535.1, on the reverse strand, counting down.
CCTCTTTAGGAAGTGTGCCACTTGGGAAAGATGGAAAAGTGTCTCTTCAACTTCCGTACACTCATTTCCACATTGAGTTACTTTTGAAATGCCTTTTTGGCCTAAAACTATTTTGCTACATTTTCACCCATCAATACAAAGGGTTTTAGGTAAAATTATTTTTGGAGGTGATATTACACTTAGGGATCTCCATTTTTATATAAATAAGTTTGAGTTTTGTCAATCATGCTTTATGAACCATCCAGTAGAAGTTTAGCTTCCAAAATTGCCTACTAATTTGTGTACCCTATCAGTTTTCCCTTAGTTTGAATAAATCCATACAAACCAGTTACTCATATTTACTCCAAATTATTTTGGATTTGTTCTCTAATGTATTTCATGCTTGGTCTCAAATTTGGATTTGTTTATATGAGTTAATACCCTCAATTTTCAAAACTAGTGCATTCTGTGTTGATGAGGATTTTTTCCATTATCTTTTGGGTTTCCATGCTTTATGGATGGTTACAAGAGGTTGTGTTAATACCATGTACATGTTTTCAAGGTCTCATTAACCCCACCTTTTCCACACTTCATTCAATTCTCATTTATTCTCATGATTACTAGTCCATTCACCACACCAACCAGTCATCCTACACTTACTACTATAGATAGTTCATTTACACATACAAAGGCCTTCTAATGACATCATGATTTGATAACAACTTTGGTAGTGGTTTCAATCTATTAGAGACATTAATATTAATTTTTTAAAAGTTGAGTTGATTCACAATTTAGGAGATGGTCATAGCAACTTTCACTTCCCACTCTTATCTTCGCTACCTACACTTTGAAAGTAATCATCTACAGGTGCCTTAATAGAGAATTGTGATGTCATACTAAAAATGTTGAGACACATGTTAGAAATTTTTGAAATCATAACATATGTTGAATATCATGTCAAACATATTTTTAAATGAGAGTTATTCAAGCAAGAAGTGAGAACCTCCTTAAGTTCCAATGACCATTTTAGGTCCCTTGTCTCTAAAGGAGCAAAATAGAGAACCACTCCCTTTTGTGAATACCATATGATAGTGTCCTATTGAGCTTTGATAATTATTAATGTTATAGTATTATAGCCTTATAATAGGATATTATCCTTTCTAGGTTAAAATAGATAAAAATTAGTAGAGGGGAATATTTTCAAAGTCTAAAATGGCCCAAAAAACATTAAATTCTTTCAATGTTATCTATAGGTTTAGACCAAAAGAAGGACCTTTTTCACACATGTTTAAAATTGAGAAATACATTACATAATTGAATGGTTTCATGAGTTTAATGGCACATAATATTATATAATATCATCAAAAGGAGGTGAGAGGGTGTGTTTTAGACCTCCAAGTACATGCTCTCTCCGAACACAAACCTTGGGGCATCAATCTACAACTGGAGGTAGAAAGTTAGTAGATGAATTTCATTGAAATGTATACAAGATAAAAAAATGAAGGAGGTGAATCTAGTTCATGAATAAATTGTCTTGAGAGTCCATAAAATTATTTAACACCTCTGACTCAAGGTCTAATAATGTAAAATCAACCTACAAGCAAGCCTAGCAATAGAGGTATCAATCAACCTACAATAGGGTACCTAGTTTGGGCAAAGAGTGAATTTAGGAAGATGAGGAAAGTTTAATAGTTTAGTAAAAATCAATTATCACCTTAATGAGGGTAATTATGAAATCAATAAGATATAAGTAATGATAAGATAACCTATAGGACCCTAAAAATACTCTTACATAGTCAGTTATGATTGTCTCAAAGAGCCAACTAGGAGAATGAGGTTTTGATACTTAAATTACATAAGTGTAAATAAAAATAGGTACCAAATGAGTTAAAGAGACTCAAATGAGGATTAAATACCATTTTTAGGCCTATTCTATAAACAAACATCTTTAGGAGACCCCAAATAGGGATATAGCTAA
>JARHVA010007534.1:602500-661561 GCA_037957365.1 Torreya grandis | reverse complement strand
TTGCCTTTATTTTCTACATATTTCATTTCAGGTTTGGATAAGGGTAAATACCCCTCCACATAACTATGGAAATTACTTGGGCATAAGCCCTGAAACTCATTGTGAGGATTACCTCAGGAACCTCAATGTAATTGGCCCATTGAGAGTAACTGCAATTATTTTAGATAAATTTCACTTATATTCTTTGGAAGGAAGAGAAAATAATCTCAAGAAGGGTATGGTGAAAAAACATGATATATTGTGCAAGTGTTTGATCCAGATGAGTGTAGATACTCATCTTTGGCTTGGAAGGAATGACCTAAAAATTATAAAACACTCAAAGAAAAGGTTGATTAGATAGATAGTTGGTTGGATTCCATAGAAATCAAGATCTAAGAAGTATAAGCTTCTTTGGAGTCTATCAATCCAAACATTTAAAAAATCAAGTTCGAAAAGATAAAGTACTTGCATAAATAATAGAGGATACTGAAATCAAATACAAGAAGTTATTGATAAAAATAATAGATGAGGTTGACTAATTATAGTAATAAGTGGGTTAATACTAATGTTAAATAGGTTGGGTATGGTTCAAAAAATAAGGAAGTGTTCTATGGTTAGGTGAAAGGTCTAAAAGTGAGATTGGTTGAGGTATGGTAGGTGAAAATAGCTTGCTATTAATTTGTCACATAGTGACCATCAACACTTGGGGGTGACTATCGATGGTTAGGGTAACCATCAGTGGTTGAGGTAACTGTCAGTGATTGGGACATACTACTGGTGGTTAGAGTGACTATCGATGGTTAATATGGGTTAGGTCTAGTCAAGAAAAGGCTATTTAGATGAGGTTATACAATGGGATTTTGAGAGATAAGCTTTGGTTGGGTTGATTTCAAAACCAAAATAAAGTAACTGAATGATTGAAAATATATACTTAACTTGTTAGTTGTTTATTTGATGAATGGTTAAGGTGGTTGGCTAATAAACTCATTGATGGAGTATAGGGTAATTTTAGTAGATTAATAGTGCTTGGCTATTGGCTAATGGGTGGCATCCAATTTATCCATTGTTCTAATTTATCAATATAGAGCCCAAATAGAATTAGAGATAAATGGCATCGAGTTCAACCCCTATGTGGCTAAAGTGACAAGACACTCCACACAAAGATGAGGTGTTTTTGAAAGACGTCTTGTTGGGGCACGAGAGAGAGCTATGATTTTTGATAGAGTGGTTGGTGTTACCTTACTACGCCCTTGTTCTTCTCATGCACCTCCTTCCGTGCTCGCAGGTGGCCTCTTCTCTTCGTAAAACTTTTGTACATTCATGGAAGGGTTTTCAAGCGTATTGAAATTGAATTGGCATTCACCAAATGTGAGGAGAGTATGGTGTAAAATGCAGATGGCTAGGGCTATGGACCACTCACTCCCTATGCACTACCTCCATGATGATGTACGCTTATGCTAAACATTCCTATAATGAAAATGCTTAACTGCTCAATTAAAATATGGTCACAAATCCTCTGATTGGTTATAAAATATTTAGCTTTTTCCATGCATATTATCTAAAGTTTGATAAAAATAATAAAACACTCAAAGAAAAGGTTGATTAGATAGATAGTTGGGTGGATTCCATAGAAAGTAAGATCTAAGAAGTATAAGCTTCTTTGGAGTCTGTCAATCCAAACATTTAAAAAATCAAGTTTTAAAAGATAAAGTACTTGCATAAACAATAGAGGATACTGAAATCAAATACAAGAATTTATTGATAAAAATAATAGATGAGGTTGACTAATTATAGTAATAAGTGGGTTAATACTAATGTTAAATAGGTTGGGTATGGTTCAAAAAATAAGGAAGGGTTCTATGGTTAAGTGAAAGGTCTAAAAGTGAGATTTGGTTGAGGTATGGTAGGTGAAAATAGCTTGCTATTAATTTGTCACATAGTGACCATCAACACTTGGGGTGACTATCGATGGTTAGGGTAACCATCAGTGGTTGAGGTAACTATCAGTGATTGGGACATACTACTGGTGGTTAGAGTGACTATCGATGGTTAATATGGGTTAGGTCTAGTCAAGAAAAGGCTATTTGGATGAGGTTAAACAATGGGATTTTGAGAGATAAGCTTTGGTTGGGTTGATTTCAAAACCAAAACAAAGTAACTGAATGATTGAAAATATATACTTAACTTATTAGTTGTTGATTTGATGAATGGTTAAGGTGGTTGGCTAATAAACTCATTGATGGAGTATAGGGTAATTTTAGTAGATTAATAGTGCTTGGCTATTGGCTAATGGGTGGCATCACTTTATATCTCTATCACACTTACTATTTCATTAGAAGAGATGACTTACAAAAGAACTAATGCAAGAAGCTCTTGATATTTGTGGATGTGGATGATGATCACTCAATTCTAGATCTAGAGTCACCCTCTCCTCCTCTCTCTTTATAGGAAAGAAAGAGAGGTGTAACAATATGCTAACAAGAGGTTCAATAAGGGGTTCAAATTTATATTTTATATGAATTAACTTGAAGACAAATTAGATGAGCTAAACATAAAAAAGAAAGTTGTAGTTGACTATAATTTGATTGTTCAGGTGGTGGAACCCTGACTGTCAGTGGTTAGGCCTAATCATCGATGGTCAAGGTGACCTTTGATGATTGAGGGTCAAAGGTAATGGTTGGTTAATGTGGGTAATTTATTAGGTCATTCTGATTTGGATTTGTGGTCATAAGGGATGTATATGGTCCCTAGGGGGTCTCAAGATGGTTTAATGGTATTTTGACATCTAGAACCATAGTCTATAGTTTTTTAGTGTCTACATTTTCCCACTTTTTATTATGTAGTTTATTTTAGTAAGTGGAAAAACAAAAAACGGATTATGGGTCAAAGGTTTGGTTTCCTAGATCATGAGAGGAGGTGTCACCCTCAAATTGGGAGTTAATGAGGTGAAATAGAATTAGGTGCAGGTTTGATAAGTGGTGAAGTTGGGATTGGGAACTAAAGTGCAAACATATGCATAAAGTGTGACTAAGTGAGATAGACAAGATTGTGTATTAAATAGATTTCCATTATTGGTAAAACTAAGGTTAGTAATAGAAGGACAAGAAACAAGTAGATCACATGACCATTTGTAATGGTTGGGTTACACTTGTAAACTCAAGTCTCATGGACAAGGCCAGTGTTCTCATGGGTATCCAAGGTAGGAACTGATCTCATGAAGACACCAATTGGTTGAGTGTGCATAAGGTAGCACAAGTTCAAAATGTTTAACTTGGAAATGTAGTTGATGTGGTCAAAAGGACTAAGATAAGGTTGTCATAAAATATGTGAGAGTTTTAAGCCAAAATAGCCAGTGATGAGGCTCGCATTGGTTTAATTATGTGTGTTAGAGAAGGAAATCTCCTATGGTGGGTACTTAGATTGGTTTTTTTATGAAAAAACATTATTAAAAAATTAGGTGTGTTGATAAGAGAGTATAATAGTCATAACCATTAATAGTCAGGGTTGACTCTAGTGGTTGACCATCAGTGGTCACCCTGATCATCAATGGTCAGGTGTCAACCTCAAAAGGGAAAGGATAAAAAACACCACTATGGGGTCTATTTCACTCATTTAAGCATTTTGACATTTATGGTAGAGTGTTTGGCATTTAGTGAGATAATCATGATGAGTTGCCAAAATTTGGTTAGGTGAGGATGATTATGTGGGTTAGAGGTTGGATCGATGAGAATGCTAGAGTGCATGGCCAAGTTGCAATTCCTAGAATTCCTCCTCAAAGATGATTGAGGAATGAGGTAGGTAGTGTTTTGAATTGGTAGATGGTAGATTTAAGTTGGCAAATGCATTTTCATTTGAATGTGTTTTTTGTGGTATATTTTGGTTTGTGGTTAGTGGTTGACCTAGGGTTAAGTTTTATTAGTTTGGTGGTTAAATGTGAGGTTGTTCATTCAATTTGGTAAAGGTAGTGTTGGGTGGTAATGGTAGATGTAGTAATCCTAGAATTTTTGTCAGGATTGTTAGGTGTTTAGGTAGGTTAATGGGAGGTTAGTATTTTATTTATCTATTGATGGTTATGCATAGTGACCATTGGTGTTCATTACCGACCATTGATGATCGATAAATGATCATTAGAGGTTGGTCGCCTGACCATTAGTAGTCACCATGACCACCAACAGTTGATAAAAGGTGGAAATGATTTTGAAATTTATTGAATGTTTTTAATTTTTTTTATAATTTAGGTAATGTAAGAGGTTTTGAATGTTTGGTTAAAATTAATGTCAAGGGTAGTGTTTATGTTTGATAGGGTAGTAGTTGAAATTCAATGGTGAATGTTAAGGTTAAGGGTAGCATCATTGGTTAATAGGTAATGGTTTAAGGTTGGATGTTAAGGTAGTAGTTATGTTTTAGGGGGAAGGGTAATGGGTAAATGGGTAAAAGTAGGGTAGGTTAGGGAAAATGATATAGTTCATAGGCAAAGTGTTTTATTGAACTAAGGCTGTTGGTATCAAACCTTATAGGCATGGGAGAGGATTAAAATGTGAGGTTGGGTACACTAAATCTTTGACAAGATTGACTGAGGTATGATTGCTAATGATTGGGCCCATATGTAGGAGGTGGGCCTCAAAGGTATGATGCATTACCAGCATGTGCCACAAGATATAGGGTGATGTTATTGGCACTCATCGAGAGATGGGATCCTACCATTAAAACCTTCTTGCTACCAATAGGCAAGATGACTATCTTACTTAAGGATATACACAAGATCATGCATCTACCCATAAGAGGGGAGTCAATCTATCACATAGAGAGAGATGAGTTCATGGATTTATTGTATAGGGATGACCTCAATTTTTTGAGGTGGTATGTAGGAGGTTTCATCTATACTCCATTATAATAGAGGGATAGAGATGATAGGTAGATGCTGACCATGATGATGATAGTGGTGACATGATATGCATTGCCTAATTTGATCTATTTGAGGTTTTGTTATTTGTTGTTAAGGTACTGGTGGAGATGTTTTTAGATCATATAGTGTTTGCATGGGCACTTGTGCTATTGGTTTAGATTTATAAGGATATGTGGATATTTTGAACCCATAAAAGGTATGGTATCAACATGGGGTTTGGTCTACATTACTAGATGTATGAGCACATCTGGGTACTATGACCGATAGGGATGCCATTGGAGGGGTATGCTCTAATGGGATTTTGAGTAAGATTTATGAGGTGGAGAGATAATTTTTCCCTCTCAAGACCAAGTGGAGTGGTTCATGATATAGACTAGTTCAGGGGCTTATTAGATGCCTTGGTTATTAGAGATGTGATTTGGAGACCATACATTAGGTTTTCAAGATGGGTGCACTATGCCTGGCACACACTATACTTTTATAGTTATTAATGGATTTATGGCAAGAGGAATGGTGAGATAGAGTTGATACCTTTTGATAGGGTGTGGTGATAGTTTGACTTGGTACAAGGTATCCCTAGGGTATTCTTGAGGTATAAGAGGGAGGATGCAAAGCTCCTACTACTTACCCCATAGCTAATACATATTTTTATTGATTATGAGGAGCTCTTAGTGAGGCTAGAGATAGATGATGTAGGAATTGTGGATGGTTACCCTTCATGGTATTAGGCAATATATGTTGCAGGTAAAATTTGTGGTGATGATGGTGGTCTATAGGTTATGGATGTTGACCCAACTAGTGGAGGTAGTTAGTAGGTGTTGGTATAGGGTATTACACTAGATATGCAGATAGTGATTGGTAAGAGGGACTAGGCCCAAGTGGCACTAGCCATGGCATAAGCCTCTATGACATCATTGTAGCCATCCTTGGTGGTAACACAAAGTCAACTAGATACCATTATAGGTGAGAGAGACTAGGCTAGGTCTCAGCTAGCCTTGGTGATGTAGTAGAGATATTCTTTTTGGTATGCATGGGGTGGAGTACAAATAAGGACTATCCCTATATAGAGATACGTATTGACTATGGAGGAGTTATGGTATTATGAGGCCATAGTCTTTAAGCATTATCTATATGAGTTCTGATAGGGTGACTATAGGGATGGGATTACAAGTGGTGCAAGTTTAGCAACACTGGGTCAATGGGATGCATTTGTAGGTGGCCAAGATGGTATAGGAAGGTAGGATCTAGGGGGAAGTGGTACACTAGGATGTAGTGATATACCAAGAGGTAATGGTGCCTTAGGTTATTAGTTTTCTAGGAGACATTAGACTTGTTATGTATATGATTTTTGATACCAGTGTATAAGTTGATGTAGCAAGATGTATATTTTGATAGAGATATGGATATTTATTGTATACATGATGATGATTATATGATTATGGACTCACAATTTATAGATATGATCTTTGCATATGGATTGTGGTTAATGTTTATGATCTTCATGTTGAGTATTTTTATTATGGTTATGCTCATGATGATGTGGATGTGGACTCACCTAGCTAGGCATGTGATGATATGTTCCTTTATTCATGTTTATGATGATTTTATGATATGGATTGATTTTATGATGGGATTATGATGATAATGTGATGATAATTATGATTATGATCATGCTTATGACATTTATGATTATAATTCATGATGATGCTGTGTATGGATGTGGTGATTTAATTTAATGTTTGAGATGATCATGTTTATGATATTGATATGATTATGGTGTTCATGATAAAACTTAATGAGTGTATGCTTCCTCATTTAGATTTAGACGTGTGGTGAAAAATTGATTTGTTTCTATTTGTTAATGGATGTTATGATGTTGATGGTTATGATTATGTTCATAGATATGGTTTATGATATTGATGTCTATTTGTGTTCATGAGATGATAATGATGTTATATGGCATGGTTGTGATTATGGTCATGTTGTTTAAAGTCAAGGACATAAAGTAAGTTTCATAACAAAACCAGATGTGAGAAAGAAACTATATCAAGAGACAAATGTCTAAGTGATTATATCAACCAATATGAGAGGATAAGAAGTGAGCACAATTCTTCTTTTTTGGCAAGTACTAATAAAAATCAAAGTTGGATTGGGTTAAGGAACATAATCCCTTTGAATGCTTCACATTAGCATTCATTAATTGGTTAAAAATGTGTATTGACCACATAATGTTAAGTAAGCTCAAAATCCCTTATTTAAGGTGCATAAAGGAGAGATGGATGAAAATGGAACCTTTTGTGAGACTATCATGATGCTTCTAGAGGATACCAAAGAGCCTATATAAATAATTCCATGCCATATAATGTGTATAATGATCGATGCAGGAAGTCCACTTATGAAATTTGATTGTGACTTTCAAAATTATTTTGCTTTTTTATGTTTGATAATGGGTCTTTTGCTATTTTTTTGGTGTTGAGGAGGGTTTGGGAAGATGATTGATGTAGGAATATTCCAAGAAATTTATATGTTTTAACAAATGATTTACTCAACCATCCTTCAAGGGAGTGGTCTAAGTTTTGTGTGCTTTGTATAAGACTTTTTTATAGTTGTCCTTCAATGGAGCAGTCTACCTTATATTGAGAAATTTTGATATGTTTGTGTAGCTTTCCTTCAAGGGAGTATCCTATGAATGTTAGAGAGTGACTCATGATTATTTTGGTTATTACTTTTCTTGACATAGACTTGTTTATATAGGCTTAAAGGTTCTCTTTTTATGAAGGCAGAACTAAAAGCACAAGAAGATCGAGTAGGTTTGAAAGAGATTTAGGTGACAATGACCATGGGAAAATTTCTTAGAAAAGGGATAGAAAGTACCATGAGAATCATGCCATGGTTAGAGTTTTGGTATCCATTATTAAATATTAGCTTATGATTGTGATGGATAATCACATGATTCAATTTTAATCTGTTACCCCTATGATAGGGAGATGAATTTGGTTTGAAATTAAGGGATGATATTAAGTTATATAAAATGTGAGTTTGATCCTTTTTAACAAAAGAAAATATGTAGATGCGAAGCATTGATGGGTTCAAGCTTTGGGTTTCCCTCAAAAAAGGATAATCAGTAGGTTCCAGATACATACTTGTGTATTATGATATAAGGTCCAAGCCAATTGAAAGCAAACTTGTCCCACTTATTTTTCTCCATATTGGTGACATGTTGATTTTTCTTTATAGTAAGGTTTCTGATATTGAATTCTCACACTTTAAGGTGTTTGTTATAATCACTTTTGATGTGTTTTTGATAGACATGAATATGGGTGAGTGATGACAAATAATTCTCATCAAGTATCTAAAAATGGGCTAAATTTTCTTGATGATAGTCATTCTTAGAGATAAGATCTTGAAAGGATATACAAAGAGAGGGAATTTGTACTTGAGAGGCAAGATAGCCTTTACTCCAAAAACTAGAGAGAAAGAGGTAGCACCCATAGGGGTCTGAATGCTAGTATGATATGCCCATAAGGTGAAGGGAATATGTAAGTATAGTCATATAAAATTTCCAAAGTAGTAGTTTGAGTGTGGCTTGTGATACCCAATCCATAGGTTCTTCTTGCATGCTCTTATGACCCTTATAAACACCTTTTTACTCATTATCAGACATCTATAGCCTTCAAGATGGTCATTTCATCTGATCTAAACTCTATTTCCTAGGCCAATACTATCTCCCTAGGTCTTAAGCCTATACGAAAAGAGTGCCATACTTGGACTATAGCATCGGACCCTAGGGTGTCCCATTTTTGATGCTCCTATCCCTTTATAATTTGAACCTAAAAGGATATTTTCATTTGATTTCTATCCTTCATTATGTTAGCCTAACATGAAGACATTTAACCCATGGCCAATTATTTCCTATAAAATCTTATCCAAAGTTAATTTATAGGGGAGGTGACAAATCTTACAAAGCAAACAAGAATACAAGTAAAATACTAAGGCAAACTTCCCTATTCTTTGCATATAGTCACCCAACATAAATGCAAACATATTCAAACTCTCACAATAGTCCCTAGCCACCTCAAGCACTCTCAATTTTGAATTTTTTCATCTACATCACAGTATTGAACAAAGCACATTAAGTGAGAGAATTACATATGGCCTGATCCATCTTCAAAGTATTTGTATGTAGGCAACATGCCCACACAAGGGGTGTGGGTCACATGTTCAGTGTATCTTACACACACTAACACCCCCTTTTTCAAGTGATTCAAATCCTATTTTATCAAGTATGATGGAGGGTTAGGATTTAAAGATTAAAACAACTCTATAATGAGCTCCATCAACATTCAACACTCAAAATTTCACAAGCAGGCTCACATAGGAACAATAAAAAAGAACCTAAAAATCTCATGTATCTATCACTAATTTGGACAATAGCGGTAGGAGTGGATAATAGTGCTAGTCCCTAAAGTGTCCTATTTTTTTCACTCCTATCCTTTCACTAAATGAAATTGAGATTTATATTTTTAACACTGTTCGAATCCTACATATCCAGTTTCAAGCTCTGTCTCAGTCATCTCAGTTTAGTTTCAAGCTAGGTTATATTTCTCCTAATTTATTGCTATTTTTAGAAAGGTGAAAAAGATAAATAAATTATACAAATAATGACCATAATTATCTTATCTTTATATTTTACACTAATTTATTAATCTAGACCCTTAACTAAAAATGGAATAAAACTCCATTATTGTCAAAAAGATTAAATCATTTAGTGAACCCGACTTACTTCGTTTGCACACAAAAACCATAGAAACCTTAGGAAAAATTCCTTGTTGATTTTTCTAGTTTTTTCTTACATATTTAAATCAGAATTTTAGAATTAATTTTTGAAATTTACCATAGTAATTTTAAAAATTATCTCTTTCAAACCCCGGTTAAATTTACTAGGTCCCTTTACTTTAGAGGTATCACCTTACATCCAATTCAGATTTCACATTAAAAAAAATGGATCTCACTTATTTCAAAACATATCTTTAAAAAAATAATGAGTCCATACTTTATCCTATCATGTATATGAATGTTGAAGATTACTATATGTTAATGCAAAGATTCATTCTTTCCTTTTCATGCTTACTTTTCATAATATGGGATGATATTAAGAAAGTTATTGTTAAACATGTTAAGATCCCTTTCCTTCAAAGAAATATTTACTTTTATTTAATACAAGGTTTCATTACTTACTTTCTCTCTCTCATATGGAATAATTTTCAAGTCTATCTTGCTAAACGTATCAAAAATGTCATATCATAGTCAAAGTTTTTTATGCATTATTGCAAAATTTCATGTTCTCTATCCCTTGATGGATATCCCTCATGTGGAATGATCTTTATAAATATATTTATGTACAATTTATAACTCCAATTTCATACATTACATTCCACATACATGACTTATACCTAGATTCATATAACTCATTATCTACTTTTGCATATTTACCTATCACTACTAGACACAAGCAAACACTAACAGTTATATCTATTCCTCTTCCATTCAAACTTGGTACATCTAGCTCTTATCCCATACCTACTACCAGATATATGCCTATAGTAGACCATGTATTACATGATTTCACCCAAGTTTATGAAGATAGGACAGTTGATTACACCCATGGCTATAGCTTTTTCACTTAGGTTAGCACCCCTTCCAATATAGTTTTAGTTCTTGAGCTCCTTTAATGATAAGATGTTTACAAAGATGTATTGTATGTAGCCCTTTGTAATACTAAAACTCCTATTTCCACTAAACCATCTTATGTTGCCTTTATCATCAACATAATGTAATGGATTGAAGAGCATATCTCTTTTGAGAAAGAGGATTTACCCCCATACCACATCATCAAACAACATCTACCTATGCATATGAAATTAAGAATTAATGATGTAGGGGTAAAAAGTGTGTTAGTTGATAATGGTTTAGGACTAAACATTTATAACATTTTTTTTCTTAAACATCTTAACATACAACCTCAAGATATAAACCATTTTGACATGAACACCGTAGGTTTTGACAACATTCCATGGAAATTCATGGCTCAAATAACACTCAATATTACTTTAGGACCTAAGACACTACTAACTACTTGCCAAGTCATGCTAAATGGCCTCAATTATAATTTATTACTTGGTCAGCCTTGGATTTATGATATGCATGCAGTCCCTTCTACACTCCACACTTTTATACAATTTGGTCATAAAGGCTACATCTACACATGACTACTAAAAATTGAACCTTTGAAATACTTATAGGTTACTGAATCTCCACATATTTACATTCCACAATTTAATCTTGGAGATATACCTGCACAACCTACTACTCATAGGGTACCCTCAAACCATGCAACACATCAAAAGATTCCAAGTTCTATAATAACACTGATACAAAATCACCATTTTGCCTCCCCTTTTTCTCTTAAATGTATTAATAAGATGGGATATCATGGTAAAGGTCTTAGAAAGCATGAACAAGGAATATTTAATCTTGTCGAGGCATCCACAAAACATGGAAAGTAAGGGCTAGGATATCAGCTTACCCTTCTTCATAATAAACATTATTCCACTACTTCAAAGCATATAAAGTTTTGTCTAGCCATTATACATGTGGAATATATAGTTAATCATACTTCTACATTATCATTGGTCTATCCTGATCTTATCAATGATAAAGTTTCACTAGATATGTTCACATTATATGAATTCTATAATGATGAATCCCTCCTACAATTTCTCATAGCATATGATGACCTCCCTTCTTGTTATCATTAAAATATATTTCCTCATCACACAAATGTCCATACTTATTTTGAATAAAATTTAGATTCTCCTTAGTACATACTAGTTTATTCAAAAGATAGTATTCCTACAACCCCATACACACTAGATCATTCCACATTGCTTAATGAGGAAACATTTGATTTAAATTTTATAATTGATTAATATCCTTGCAATGTCTTATTAGTTTCTTCCATATGAAAAGAAGAGGATACAAATATTTATAAAACTTTAATATATTTTTTAAAACTCTTTTCTTGGTCTTACTAAGAAATTCCAAGAATTGATACATCTATATCAGTCCATTAGATTCCCTTATATCGAGATGCTAAACCAGTTACGCAAAAAAATTGCAAAATACATCCTAAGGTGGCTCTTTTAGTCAAAGATGAGATCTAATTCCTCTTAGATGTTGGATTCATTTAACCAATAGCACATCCTGAATGGATTTCCAATATAGTCCTCATGGTAAAACCTAATGAATAAATTTGATGTTGTTCTGATTCTTGAGATTTAAATAAAGCATGCCCAAAAGATGCTTTTCCCTTTCCTAATATTGACATGATCATAGATTCTATAGCTAGGTATGAAATGTTATCATTTATGGATGGATTTTTAGGATACAACCAAGTCAAAATCATCAAATAAGATCAAGATAAAACATATTTTATAACACCTTAGGGTGAATTTTGTTACATTGTCATGCCTTTTGGATTAAAAAATATTGAATCCACATATCAATGTATTATGATGCATATCTTTTAGAATTAATTCACCATACTATCGATGATTATGTCAATGATATATTAGTTAAATCTAAATAATGACAACATCATGCTATTGATTGATAAAATATTTTTTAATGACTTAGGTAATACAATGTTTGATTAAACCCAAAGAAATGTATGTTTCAAGTTACATTAATAAAACTCTTAGGTTTCATTATTTCTCAGTGTGATATAGAAATTGACCCTAATAAAGTCAAAGTAATTATCAACATGCCACCTCCCATGAAATTAAAATAAATTTGATCCTTATAAGGCAAGATCCAAACAATATACCATTTTGTAGCTCAACTTACTGATAAAACTCAGTCATTCACTCTATTATTAAAGAAAGATACAAAGTTTTTCTAGGACCAAGCCTATCAAGAAAGATTCAACACAATCAAGTAATACCTTCTTAATCTGAATATTCTAGTAGCACATATACCCGACAGACCTTTCCTACTATATATATCAACAATAGATCATGTATTAGGAGTAATCTTAACACAACATGATGATCAACATATCAAGTGAGTAGTTTATTACATCAATCACACATTATTTGATTATGAAAAAAATATTCCATGATAGAAAAACTATGTTTAGCATTATATTTTGACACATAAAAACTCTAACATTACATAACCAATAATGAGACTCGAGTTATCACAAAATTAGATCCCTTGAAGTTTCGACTAGAAAAATCACATCTCGTTGGTCACATCATAAAGTGGGTCATGTTATTAATTGAGTTTTACTTAAATATAGTTCTACAAAAATCAATAAAGGGTTAAATCATTACACACCCATTGGTAACCACACCACTCTTAGATATTAATCCTATTATTGACACATTTAGATATGATTTTACTACCTATTCTACTCATTCTGACACTTGGACCATTTTCTTCGATGATTCTTGATGTGCATCTGATGTAGGGGTAAGCATTATCTTTAACGACCCTTCTAGTCACACAGTTCCTATTACATATCGATTAAGCTTCTTCTACACCAATAACACCATAGAATATGAAGCCCTTATCTTAGGTCTATTTTCTTCCTAGTCCTTCCAAATTAGATTTATTTAAGTCTTTGATGATTCCCAACTTATAATAAATCAATTTAATGATGTGTATTAGATAAAATAAGAAAATCTTGACCCATACCAAAATAAGGTACAATTTTATCATCATATTTCAACTAATTTTTATATAGAAAGTATACCAAGAAAATACAACTGACATACATATGCAATGGAAGGTGTTGCATCTCTGATTCCTATCAACATCTATGATGATAAAGCTATTTTTAAAATTAAATGATTATAATTTACATCAATATCCAATGTGGATTTGATTTCCCTTTCTATCTTAACCACTACATGCAATTTTGTAACTCTAGAGTTGGTCTCTTATATATATAACTTTATAAAAAAATCTATTACACTAGACACTTTTTCACAAAATGATAAATTTAAGTTACATAAACAAGAAATATATTATGTAATTATTGGTAGAGACCTTTTTAAGCAACCCTTTGACATATAATTACTTTGATTCTTGACTTCTTTAGAAACCAGAATTTTTCTTACATAGATACATGATATTGAGTGTGGTGGTCAATTCAATGAAAAAGCCATGTCACACAAATTGATTCAATAGGGGTACCACTGGCCCACCATGGAAGATGAATATTCACAATACACAAAGTTATGAAATAAATGTCAATGACATAGTATCCTTCAACATGTACCATCACAATAATTTCAACCTATTGTTTCTCCATGTCTATTTATGTTATGGAGATTTGATCTTATTGGAAATATTAACCTTGAATCTATCAATGGGTATAAGTTCATCATTACAGATACAAAATATTTTACCAAGTGGGTAGAAGCCATTCCACTTCAATCTACCACAGGGGAGGAAATTTGAAGTTTCCTCATGACTCACATTATTTCATGATTTGGCCAACCCATAGCTATCATTTTTGATAATGTAAAATCATTCAAGAAAAAAACTATCAATAAATTTTACACAAAATATAAGATTAAACACACATTCTCCACTCTATACTATCCACAAGGAAATGATCAAGTAAAGGCTACCAATAAAACCATCAACAACATTTTGAAAAAAAAAGTTACAAATTTCAGAGATAACTGGCACAATCAACTGGTTCTTACATTATAGGCTTATCACATAAGTATTCATACACCCATAAAAACCACTCCTTATTCACTTGTTTATGGCACAAAATTAGTTTTACCATTATAATTATAAATCCCATCTCTTTGTATCTCCCTTAAAGGTATCCTCACTAATGAATAGTATTGTAAAAACCATCTACATTAGCTCAAGTAGTTAGACCATACACACATTCAAGTAGCTATAAATCTTAGAATATACCAACAATGTATATAATGATCTTACAACAAATGAGTCTATACTAGATAGTTTGAAGTTAACGATCTCATTCTCAAATAAAATATTTGCAATGTTAATAGCAAAGAAGAAATCAAAGGAAAATTAAAACCAAATTGGCTTGGTCCATACCTCATTATCAAAAATCTTAGTCCTAAAGTGTACCATCTAGCCTCACTTGCAATAAAGAAAATCAAAATTCCCATGAATATTATGCATCTACATAGATTATATATATAATATTTCATTACACACATTTTATTGTAGATAGTATTTTTTGTTTACTTGTACATAATCTTTCAGATTAATTATACATAGCTTCTTTTCAATTTTTTGTACATAGTTTTCCTATGATTTCTTGTATATATCTTATAATAAAATACAAAAATAATATATATATATATATATATATATATATTCAAAATATAAAACCATTCAAATAACTCAAAATACCAAAAACATTTCAATTGTATGCATTATCCATGCCTTACATTTCTACTACCATGCTAGACTTACATTTTTTTATCCTGTGTTATTATTTGTTGATTTATCTACATTACCATGCTTCACTTGATCTTATTTGAGTGTGTGCAGTGACACCTAGATCCTTGACATATTCACTCTACCCATTGAGGGGGAATCCTACTTCTACATTCAAGACATACATCGATATATCAACCCACCTAGGGAATATTCTATATGGTTACACCATCTAAGTTATGTCATTTATACACCACATGCTCTATTTATCATGTTGATGTACATTACTTACTAGCTTATATAGATTACTCTATCGACATTCACTATTATATAGAACTTATTTATTTCTTAGCATATACCTAGTCTTGTACTCCATGTTTTTCATACTTTCACTTCTTTCCTTGATTAGATAGATGTGATAGTATTTATATATTTTACATGATTTTATTTCTTCCTTTGAGTAGCTATATGTGATTAGATTTATCAATTTATTTTTTATCTTGTATATGTGCCTTAAGACATTAGCCAATGTTCTTTGCTTGTACTTGTATATGTGCTTATGTCCCTCATACCAACCTTGATTATTTTTAATTGTATGTGTATGTGGGCATTTAAACATGCCTTGTATGCTTGATTTTTAGTTTGAGTGATATGTACCCATGCCCCTTGTTTGCTTGGCCCCTTGGCCACTTTTGTATGCTTCTTGCCTTGTAGTTTTGTTTGCTTATTTGCTTCTCAAATTGTTTACAATAATATAATCCACATCATGCATTATCTTTCCTTATTAGATTCCATGAAGGAAATTATGCTCCATCCCTCCTTGATAACTAGCAGTTAACAACTAAAATTTCTAATTTCAATTCATTACATTGAACATGCTATTACATTGTTACATCTATCTAGGCATACCTCTATTGATCTAACAATATCCAATATAAACTACATTATATCTTGAGACATATTTTGGATTATCATTTTTATATCATGTATATTCATAGCATAACACACTTATAGGGCTCTTTCTTCTAAAGGTATTCATTATGTGGTCTTCATTCCTATCCTTAGAAGAGGGAGCATCAAATAGGGGTTCTGTCATAGAGATCAGAGCCTTTTATCAGTCAAACATCAGTTTTGAAAACACTCAAAATAAAAACCAAAACCCAAACAAGGAAGAATAAACCATGAAAATAGTGATGAATATAGAATAATGATCAAAAATAGCAAAGGACAAAAGCACCATACTTAGACTACAGTGTTTGATAGTAAAGTGTCTTATTTTTGATGCTCCTATCCAAATAGGAAAAAAAAATTGATTTTCTAGAAATAGATAGAGAGGTAAGCTCAGTTATAGTTTTGTTAGCTACAATATAGTTTATAATCAGTAGTTTCACTAGATGTTTTCTCATATAATATAGATATATGGGGTATCATGTATGGTATGATGGATCTCACTTCCTGTTTGATATTGAGAAGTTGGTACAAGTTCTAAATCAAAGTTCATGTTATAGACACCAGTGATTGGGGGTAATGTGTATGACACATTTTCCTTCTTTTCTTTCTAAGTTTAGTACATTACTTAGGTATTCTCAGTAGTTGTATGACTTATTCCATCTGCATGTGTTTGGAATCATTTTGGAGTGGCTTTCATATAAGCCTAATTCCCAATTTTAGAGTGGCTTTCACAAAATCCTAATTCCCAATTTTAGAGTGGATTTCATACAAGCCTAATCTCCACCTTTTAGAGTTTCCAAGATTGGCCTAGTTCTTAGCACACATTCAGCTATCCACACTAAATGATTAGATTATAGAGCATTTATGGGATTCAAGATCCATATCATATGATACACATTTATACAAATATTAGTTTATAACTTTACTTAGTGGGTAATGATGGAGCCAAAAGACTAGCTAGACTTTGTATTCTTGAGTTACTTACTTAGAGGGATTACACACATAGTCCAAACATCTATTAAGAAATATATGATCACATAACTTCACTTAGTGGTTGACAGTGGATCAAAAGGGATAGCCTTTGTATTTTTGAGCCACCCTTAGGGAATTGAGCACTCAACTCCATTCACAATATTACTCTTAGTATAACACATACCTAGCATTACACGACATTACTCAACATCACTCAGCATCATTCAATATCACACATCTTCATGGGATTCACCCTTTTAGGTAATTTTAGGTATGCTTTATACTTTTTGTTTATCTTAGTATTTCACTTTATTGCATCAGTAAAATAAAAACAGAGAAAATGTAGTCATATAAAATGTCAAAATTGGTAGTTTGAGTGTGACTTGTTACACCCAATTCATAGGTCCTTCTTACATGTTTTTGTGACCCTTATAGACACCCTTTTACTCATTTATAGCCTTTTAGATGGCCAATCTAACTCATCTAGGCTATATTTCTTAGGCAATCCTATCCCCCTAGGTCTTGAGCCTATAGGAAAAGAATTCCATACTTGGAGTATAGCATTAGACCCTAGGGTGTCCCATTTTTTATGCTCCTATCAATTTGCAATTTGAGCCCAAATATCTATTTTCATTTGATTCCTATACTTCATTGTATTGGCCTAACATGAATAAATTTAACCCATGCCCAATTATTCCCTATAAAATCCAATCCAAAGTTCATTTACAAGGGAGGTGATAAATCTTACAAAGAAAAAATAATACAAGAAAACTACTAAGGCAAACTTCCCTATTCTTTGCATAAAATCACCCAACATAGTTGTAAACATATTCAAACTCTCACACTAGTCTATAGCCACCTCAAGCACTCTCAATTTGGCATTATTGTATCTATATCACACAATTTCACAAAGCACATTAAGAGGGAAAACTACATATGGCTTGATCCCTCTTCAAAGTACTAGTATATAGAAAGCATGCCCACGCAAGGGGTGTGGATCACATGTTTAGTACATCTGACACACACTAACCCCCCCTTTTTAAGTGATTCAAATCTTGTTTTATCAAGTTTGATGGAGAGTTAGGGTTTAAAGATTAAAATATCTATATAGTGAGCTCGATCAATAGTTAGCACTCAAAATTTCATAGGCATGTTTACACAAGAACAATAGAAATAATCCAAAATGCTCAAGTCTCTATGACTAGTTTAGATAACAAGAACAAGAGTAGATAGTAGTGCCAGACCTAAAAGTGTCATATTTTGTGTGCTCCTATTGTTTCACTAAATAAAATTCAAATTTAGAATTTTGAAACTATCTTGCATAGCTAGCTTCAGCCTTTGTCTCAACCGTCTTAGTCTAGTTTTAAGCTAAGTTGTATTTATCCTTATTTATTGTTATTTTTAGAAAGGTAAACAAGAAAAATAAATTATATAAATTAGGACTATAATGATCTCTATAATTTATACTAATTTATTAATCCAAACTATTAACTAAAATGGGAATAAAACTCCATTATTCCCAAAAAGGTTAACTCGGTAAGTGCCAATCCTAACCAGATATGTTAGCTATTTTAGTTAGCATGTTGTTGAGAGTTTTGTTATAGGATTCCACCTATCTATTTTATTGAGGATGATAGGGTGAATAAATAATTATCTTGATGTTGAATGCATCACAAATTCCTTGGACCTATTTGTTTTTAAAATATTTATCATTGTCGGTGAGAATTTTGTTAGGAACACCAAAACAATAGAGAATGAATGATTGATAAAGTTGACAATATTTTCAAGTTTTGTTGAGACAAGAGGAATAAAATATACCCATTTGGTAAAATATGTTGTCATAGTGGTGATATAATGATTTCATTGTGAAGAATGGGGGTTAATTTTACCAATAAGGTCTAGACCCCATTATGAAAAGGGACAAAAATGTGTAGATACACAAAGACTATGCCTAGGTGCATGATGAAAATTGGCATGTTGTTGACACTTAACATAGTTTTTAATATAATCACAATATTTTTTATTAAGGGTAGGCTAGTAATAGCTAAGATGAATTATGTGTTTAGTGATGGCTAGGCCACTAAAGTGTCCCTCATAGATCCCATCATGCATTTCCATGATAGAATGAGAGGCTTCATGATTATGTAGGCAATAGAAGAAAAGACCATCAAATTCATGTTTATAAATAACTCCCTCAGTATGGTATAACATGAGGTTATCTTGATAAATAATCTTCAATCATTTTTGGAAAGATTAGAAGGGATGATGGTAACGTTATGATAGTCAAAGCTTTGCTGATACCAAAGGTTAAGTAGGGTATCCTCCACATTGAAAATGGTGGGAGAGTCTAATTTGAGATATGAGGGTTGGGTAAGTTTATGGATAATGATAGATAGCTTAAATTCAAAGGGTGTTTATGGGATCTGATAAGTGAGAGAAGCCATGTTATTGATGATCTTATTCATAGATTATAAGGTGGGTTGGATACAATAGTTTTTAAATGAGGCTAAGAGTATGTTAGCTAATTTTTTATACTATTATAAAACATCATTATTATACTAATAATAGCCATTTAATTGATTGATCATGATTTGAGAATCACCAAAGATGTTGATTGTTTTGACTCCTAAGGCTAATGTAGTTTTGAGGCCTATGACTAGGGCTTCATACTCAACCATATTATTGGTCTATTTTAAATCTAGTTTGAAGGATAAAGGAAGAGTTTCATTATGAATGGGGATAAGGATGATGTCATCTCCCCCAACACATTGATACTTTGATCCATTAAATAACATGGTTAGTTGATAGGCGAAGTCTATCTAAGAAAGGGTTTCAATGGACTCATCTAGAAACTCAAAGGAATGAGATTGATTACATGCTAATGGTACTTTGATCAACTGGTCAATAATGACTTACCCTTTAATTTAATTTTGTTGAAGAAACTTAAGGTCAAACTTAGCTAAAAACATGATCCACTTGGACATAAATTAATTTTGGTATGGATTGGAGTACATATACTTGAGTGGGTTAGTATTGGTTATGACATAGGTCTTTTGGTTGAGAAGGTAGTGATGAAGTTTGGTGGCTATGAAGACCAAATCTAGGAACTTTTTTTTGTATGGGTATACCACGTCTTGTACTCTACTAGCATGTGGCTAATGTAGTAAATGGCTTGATCTTTTTTTTTCTCATCTTATTGAGCAAGCATTACCTCTAAGGAGTGATCAATAGAGGATATATAAACATAAAAAGGTTGATCTTCCTTGGAAGGATTGAGTATAGGTGGAGACAAAAGGTAAATTTTGAGTGAATCAAAGGCCTTTTAATATTCATTCCACTTAAAATATACATCCTTATTCAAAATGTGGTGGAAGTGTTAGCACCACTTTGAGAGCTGGGAGATAAAGCAATGAATGGATTGGAGCTTCCATTGAAAATCTTGGAGTTGATTGAGGTTGATTAGAGGATGCATGTTGCTAATTAATTTGATTTTGTTGGGATTGAATTCTATTCCCTAAAGGGAGATGATAAAGCTAAGAAGTTTTCCTAACAAGACTTTAAAAATACACTTCTTGGGGATAAGGTAGACATAGTAATGGATGAGTCCCTTAATATAATTTTGAGAATAGTTAAATGATTCTTATGATATTTGGATTTTCCAAGGAGGTCATCAACATAGTCTTTGATGATTTTATGGATAATATCATGGAAGATGTAGGTCATAACATGTTGGTAGGTTGTACCTACATTCTTTAGTCCAAAAGGCATGACCCTATAGTAGAAGGTCCCGCATGGGGTGATAGAAGTGGTTTTATGTTGATATTCAGGGGTCATTATGATTTAATTATAACTTGAGAATCCATCCATAAGAGATAACATCTCATGGTTAGATGCGAGATCAACTATTTGGTCAATTCTTGGTAGAGGAAAGTTGTATTTTTGGAAAGTAAGGTTGAGGTGATGAACATCTACATAAATGCATAGTCCTGATATGGCTTTGGTGATAGGCACAATGTTCAAGACCTATTAGGGGTAGTCAATGATTGAATTAAATTGATGGATAGGAGTTGTTGAAGCTCTTGTTTGATGAGAATATCTATGTGAGTGTGCATTCATCAAATTTTTTACCTAACAAGCTTAGCATCATGGTTGGTGACTATGTTGTGGGTAGTGATAGAGGGGTCAATTCATATCATGTCACTATAAGACCAGGTAAATGCTATGTTGTGGTCTTGCAAGAAAGAGGGGAAGTCATAAAGCTCTTCATAATTGAGAGATTAACTACTTTTGATAATGCACAGGTTGTTTAGAGTCCCCAAGTTAATATCCATGGTGGATTAATTCAACATGGTTGAAGTCTCAAGAGTAAGATATTTGTGGATAGAATAATCTAGTGCACTAAGATAGGTGATAATGGAATCATCATCCTGACACTTAATGATATTAATTCTAAGAGAGTTATCCCCTATCATCTCAAGATGGGTTAGAGGAATGGTTATGGTTCCCCCCTTATTTTGATAATTCAAGATTTCAAGGTTGATCATGCTGATGAATAAAAATGTTAGGGGGGATGATGTTGGAATCATCAGCTATCGATGGTGGAATGGATGCTGAGGTGGGATTTCCTCATCGAGGATGGTAATGGGAGGTGGGTTGGTTTGTTGTTTAGGTTGTATGAAACTAAGGACAATATTTTCATGAGGTTTTAATGTTTTGATTAGAAGCAACTTGTATGGCCCATGTTCATACTGACCTAGGCCTAATCCCTTCCAAGCACACCTATAGAGGTATGTTTTGGAAAAATCTAGTTTATCTAGGTAGGAGAAGATGGATGTGAATGGTAAAGGTGAAAAAGAGGCTATAGAAGTATGAAGTGGTTTATAAATTCCCCCATAGATGAAATTAGTTTGATAAGTTGAGGGTCTAAAAGGAATAATGGTTTTGATATTGGGGTCATAACAGGGTTGATGGTCAAGTTTCCCATACTCTTGGGAAGTAGGGAAAGCATCAAGAATTAGAAATCAATATTCCCCCAATGAAATATGATGGAATATTCATTCCAAATGGTCTGTTTTGGGGATTTGGGTGGAAGGAATAAAATAATTTATGGATGCTTCATTGGTAGAGGAAGATGGATTTTCATCCTTTTATGGTGAAGGTTTATTGGATGGAGGAAGGAGGACATAATTGGGTCAATATGTCATGTTGTATGATGTGAAAGGGATCAAGTCAAATTGTATGGTAAAAAATTAACATTTATGCTCAAATTTGATGCAGTAATGTATGGTGGATGACACACAACCCATCAAATGAATTTAATGGCATACAAGCAAGATGTTGTACTAGAATTATCCTTCCAGTACATAGAAGAGTTCAAGAAGGGTATAAGGTCCTAGGAAAATGTGAAGGATGATAGTTCACAAAGTCATGGTCATGGTATCATTGAATGATCAGAGAACTATTGAGGTTTCTGACATAATGTTCTCAGTTAATTTGAGTTGGTTGTAAGCATGGGAGGAGATGATGCCGATATTGTCTACCCCATAAATCATAACCCTTTTTATGCAAGTTTGATTGATATAGGTAGTGATAAAGAGGATAGGATCTAGGGCATCAAGGTGGATGGAAGGTATTTCTAAATCCTTAAAGGTAACAAGGTTGGAAATGCAAATAGCTCTGATAAAGTTTATTAAAGGTTATGGGTCTTCAGCTCGAAAATCTATAGATTTTAATATTTCTATCATTTCTTGGGATTGGTGGGGTGAGGTATTGATTAGTTCATATAAACTCATATTCATCTATGTTTGGTGAAGCTATTTCATAACTACTCATTGGATTGATTTAGATGGATTGGGGTGAGAGGGTCCCAAGATGGACACTTTGGGTTTTGTTGAAGGTGAAGGTGCTTAGTGTTGGTTGGGTGGTTGGGTGGAGGAAGAGGGGTATGTCTATGGAATAGACACCTTTGTCTTCCCCTAATTCTTTGGTTGATCCTATTATCATGTAACCATATGGATGGTATAGATTGGGGAAAAAGTCAATCTAGGTGGTTGCTTTGACTACTCTTCACTCTAAGGTGAGAGTGGAGGGGTAGGTAGGTGTTTGTTGATGGTTTTTGGTTCTTGGATTGATGTTGAGCTCATAGGGGGTTCATTTAATAACAAGTCATCCTCATGGTATGGCTAATGGGATATCACTTGGAGATCTTTGCTATTCTTTGTGGCATACCTAGGTGTCTTATGGTATGAACATATGAGTTTGTCATTGTACCAAGATGGTTTAGAACTGTGTGGGTAAGGTTAAGCAATATATTTGTAATAGATTTTGTAGGATGGTGGAGTAAGACTAGGGAAATGGTGAAAGCTCCATGGAGGGCTTGGTTATGGTATTTGAAGTGTATGCCCTTTTAGGAGTGGTATTTATGGTCAAAGATTAGGGTGAAAGGGTGTCTTTGGTGGATGATTTGGGTTTTGGTAGACATTTTAAGGGTTTTGGGTTAGAAAGTGTTGGGGTAGACATTCAGGAGATAAGAGGTTTGGTTATAGATGATTTGGAGATAGGAGGTATGTTCATGGGTGGTTTTATGAAAATAGGTGCGGATGAAAGGATGAGTGATGGTGTAACCAAAATTGGTGGTTGGTTTCCTAATTAAGGTAGAGGGATGGGGTCTAAAAAGAGAGGGTAAAGTGAAGAGGGGTGGTAGAGTTTTGTTTTTTGGGTTTCTAGGTGGTTTTACCTTCTTTATTGTTTTAGCTTGGGGTTTGTCTAATAGGATTAGTGGGCTTAAATTTATCTTTATTGATGGCTAAGAAATGCTATGAGTAGTAAATTTACCAAGGTTCTTGGTGGATTTGGTTTAGATGGTAGGAGGTGATTTGGTGACTTTGAGCGAGTTTGGTTTTAGTGGTGCTATAATGGTTTGATGGGTAGAGATGTTTAATGGTTGGGTTGTGGTGATAGCATATTTGAGAGTGGAAGGGGTATGATAATATAACAAATAAAGTTCATATTTGGTTCTATATGGGATCCCATTCCATTTATAAAGGGTGGCTCAATTTAGGTTAGAACTGGATATGAATTCTAAGTTTTTAACCAATCTAAAAAAAGGTTTATGGGTCTAAATACCCTAGTGGTGGATTTAAAGGGTAGACCTATGGGTTGAAGGGGATGAATGATTACCTCATCATTTTTTTGATAAAGATGTTCCAATATCTAGGAAGGTAACTCCTCAATGAGTGGTATAAGAAAAATGGTTTCTTCTTTAGGTGTAGTTGTTAGAAAAAGAGTGGATTGTGATATGATTGAGGAAAATGATAAAGTGGGAAGGGTTTCCTCCTATGATGTGCATATAAAAGGAGAGGTTTGTGAATCCACTACCTTAATAAGTGGAGTTAGGGAAGAGGTGATTTGGTTCATGGTCTCCTCAGTAATGAGTTTACCAAGAACCATATTGATAGTATGGGCATCATGAGAATGAGAGTATTCTAATTTTTTTTCATTAGTGGTGGAAGGAGCATGGTTGGAAAATGGTTGTTTGAAGATGTCAAGTGATTGGTTTAGGGGTGTATTAGGGTTATCTAACACAAGTTCCTCTATTAATAAGAGTTTGGATAATGTTATTGAAGGTATTACACTTATTAACGTCATGTCTAATGACTCGGTAAAAGGTGTACAATTCATTCTCCTTATACCAACTAGGTACAAGATGATAAGAATCAATTTCATATAAAGGTTTGATCAAGGGAAGCTATCTTATATTGGTATTTAACAATTTCTCTAAGACCAAAGCATATGACTTCCCAAGTGGAGTAAATTAATTTTTAGGTGTTGTAGTTTGGGTTCCTAGTGTTTTGATTGGAGGATTTGGAAGAATTGGATTGGTTGACAACGGGTAAAGGACTAGTCTTAAGGACAACTCCATTCATGATTCCCATGTTCTTGGAATTAGTACTGGTTTGATTATTGGGTTTGGAGGAGGAAGGCTCATTTTATTTGAAGGTAGATTTATTGTTTTTCAATTTTAACTTCCCTTCATCAATGGCTATATAATCTATTTTTTGTGCCATGGTGAAAGCTTCATCAAAGGTCTTGAAGTTTTGGATCTATAAAGTAGAGGAGATGTGTTTGGAACAAGCCTAGGAAAAGAGTTCAATTATCTTGGGTTGGGGTAGAAAGAAGGAGATTTAATTTACCAAACTTCTCCAATTGGCCATAAAGTCAGTAATGGATTCATCATCAAAGTGTCAAATAGAGTAAAGATCAGGATGGAGACTTTGTTACAGATGTTTATGGAAAATTTATTTAATAAAATATAGTTTAGTTGGGTTAAAGAAAAGAGAGAGTGATTTGTATTAGCACTATACCAATATAGTTTTGGACCTGATAGATACATGGGGAAGGTATAAAGAAGGAGAGCATCATCGTAGGTAATCATATATCATGAATTCCTAAATGCTCTTACGTGTATTTGAGGGTCCTCCTTACTTTCAAAATTTAAAAACATTAGAAGTTACCATTGGGGAGGATAAGGTAAAATGGGGATGGATGGGTGAATTGGTTCATTATAGATTTAGTCATATGAAAAATATCATGATTTATATAAATAGATGACTCTAAAGTAGTCATCTTGTCTGTTAACATTTTGACAAGGTCAATTTGGGGTTGTGCACTCCGATAATTTTAAGGTAGCCTATGTTGGGCTTGGGTAAGGAAAACATATGGGTAAATGATGGGGGGTTGAGAAGCCATCACATATTGGTATGTGGACATGGATGGTTGGGATGATGCCACATACAAATATGTGGAGATAGGTAGTTGGTGGAAGGTATAGGTACATATCCTTATGGGTTAGGGATATAGCTTAGGTTTGATACGATGGGAACCTATTAAGAGGTTAATGTAGGTTGGGTAGGGTGTATGATTAAGTTGGTAGATAAAGGTTAGGTGGTTACTTTGGTACTAATGGTTATAAGGGTAGAAGGTATGAAACCACCAAACTCTAAAATGGAGTGGAGATAGGTAGGTTGGAAGTGAGAGGAATGGTGGTGGCTCTAGTAAAGGGTACTCCTATAATAAGGGAGGTACCAGTGCCCAAACATTGGGTTGATCCTATAATAGGAGGGTCATTATTTGGGGAAGAAGGTGCTTGGGTGTTCCTTGGTTGAGTGGGTTGGTTCCAAATGGTGGTATTGGTGGGGTTATGGGTAGAGGATGATGCCTGGGTGGCTAAAGGTTGGGTGGAGATGGTTGCTATAGAAGTGTCACCCATAAGGTGGGATGGCATGTTGTAGGCCTCGTTAATAGGAAAAATAAAAGTAGGGGTATGATGGGATATGGTGTTAAGGTAATGTTAGAGGGCTGTGAGGTTGTTATCTAGAAGGTGGTGAAGTCTGCATCACCTTGGGAAACCATCCAAGGGATGATATGACTCTCATAAGAATGAGGAGAACTATATGCATCTGAGACATACTCCATGGATGAAGGAAAAGAGGAAAGTGGATGATTAAGAGGTGGATCCTGATTTGCTTGGTTCCTTAGTTATTGTCTAGTTAAAACCATGCAAATAAAGAAAGGAGGAAGATACATTAAATCTCACAACTCAAACAAAGAGAAGACAAGATATGATCAAGGAAAATAAAAAATGCACTAGAGTATGTTAAATCTTAAAGTTATTTTTAGTCTCTCTTGTGGCTTATGCCTTAAGCTTTAAGATTTATGTGATCCAAATTGGCTTGTATAGCGGTTACTAGAAAAGAAGTCTATGGTTGGTTTTAGGTTGAGTTTAAGCTCTCAAAGGGATCTATATTAGGTGTCAGTACATGGATTGATATTGGGGCCTACCCACTCACTTTACACACCAAAATGATAAGGGTGTTAGATTCTTAGCCAATATATACCAATTTCCAAATATTATACTCAACTAGAGAGCTGGGTTGGTTCTCCCCTTAGTGATGAAATCTAAGTGGGATAGCTAGGAAATGTGACTTCTAGGTGATGAAATCCTAGTCATGCCTTATCTCAATGTTTGATGCTTATTGAGATTTAAGTGGTTTGGTCTTGTGTGTCTACAAGAGTGAAATTATGGTTGATTACTTTTCTTTAATTAAGCTATGTGAGCTAAAATAAGAAAGTAGATAATGAATCCAATAAATTTTAAGCCCAAAAATAAATTTTGATTTCATTATATGAGTAGAGAGATAATAATAAAAAGCACCTAGATGAAATTATGAACCCAAGAAAAGACTCAAGGGTTCCACTGAGCATGCTAGAATGTTTTAGAGAAATTTTTCTTATATTATTTGGAAGGAAGAGAAAATAAAATTGAGAAGGGTATGGTAGAAAAACCTGATATGTTGTGCATGCATTTGATCTAGATGAGTTTAGATACTCCTCTTTGGATTGGGAGGAATGACCTATGATAAGAAATCACTTACAAAAATTGTTTTTTAGATAAAAGTTGGGTGGATTGTCTAGCAAGTTAGATCCAAGAAGCACGAGCTTCCTTGGAGGCTGTCAATCCACACTATTAAACAATAAAATTTTGAAAAATAAATTACTTTCATAAATAATAGAAGATACTAAAATTGAATACAAGAAGTTTTTGGTAAAAATAATAGACCAAGTTGAAAAATTATAGAAATAAGTGGGCCAATACTAATGCTAAATATGTTGGGTATGGTTCAAAAAATTCATTAGGGTTTTGTGGTTAGGTGAGAGGTCTAAAAGTGAGATTTGGCTGAAGTCTGGTATATGAAAATAGCTTACTATTATTTTGCCACATAGTGACCATTAGAGGTTGGGATGGCCATATGAAATTAGGGTGAAAATTAGTGGTTGAGGTAACCATCAATGGTTGAGACAAACCATTGGTAGTCAAAGTGACCATCAATGGTTATTGTAGGTTGGGTCTAGTCAAGAAAAAGATGTTTGAATTAGGTTATAAAATGGGATACTAAGAGATGGGCTTTAGTTGGGTTGACTGGAAAATAAAAACAAAGTAATTTAATGATTGAAAGTAGATACTCATCTTGTTGGTTTTTGATTTGAAAAATGGTTAACGTGGTTGGTTGATAAACTCATTCATGGAGTCTAGGGTGATTTTGGTAAAATAACAGTACCTAGATATTGACTGATGGGTGGAAGCACTTCAGATATCTATTTAATTATTAGTTTTATAGAAGAGATGACCTAAAAAAATATATAATGCAATAATCTCTTGATAGTTGTGGATGTGGATGATGATCTCTCGATTCTAGATATTGAGTTACCCTCTCCTCATCTCTTTATATGAAGGAAAGAGAGGTGAAAAAATATGTTAAAATGAGGTTCAAAAAGGGGTTAAAATTTATATTTCATATACATTGGATCACACACAAATTAGATGAGATAAATATAAAAAAAAAATTAATTGATTGGAATTTGATTGTTCAAGTGGTAGAAATCTAATCATGAATGGTCAAGGGTGAAAGGTAAAGTTTAGTCAAGGTGGTTTAGTTAGTGGGTCATTCTAACTTGGGTTTGTAGTTGTAAGGGGTATGGATGGTCCCTAGGGAGTATTGAGGTGGTTTATGGGTATTTAAACATATAGAACCATAGTGTGTAGTTTTCTCATGTCTAGACCTAGTGAAAAGGGCAACGACTCCATCCTGATTGACTAGTTTCCACCTGTGAGGTAAACCAAGAGTTGTCACTTTGGAGTAGATATGTGGCCAAATTTTTTTGGAAAGAGATACTAATTAAAACATATTTAGTGTCTATAGATACTCCTTAAAACTCTTAGACAACCAAACATACTTGGGGCACATATCCAACATAGCAATTTTAGAATACCAATAACAAAATGATCATACATGAGAATAATTGTTAACCGTGCACTTGCAGAAAGACTTTTGGTAGGAACAACCCAATGGTAATTAGTTTTTCAAAAAAAGAGTAAAAAAAATCCATTTTCACCATATATCTCCCTCTATAGTTTTGTTGACTCTCAAAATTTCTTAGAAGACCTAAAATTCCATTTTTCACATTTTTTTTCCTTGAGCGTCCATATCCAAATTCCATTTCTATTAGCCAAAAATCTCAATTTTTTATTTTTAAGGTTTTTTACTTATTTTTTTCCCTCTTGCTTAGAAACTTTCCCATAATGTTCCTTAGGTGACAAAAAAATAGTAAAATTACATTTACTCCTACTTGAGCCCAAATTAAAAAAATTCCTTCCTGACTGTATGCATCTAATTCTAATCACCAAGGTAACTCATTAAATTATGACTAATATCATCTAATATCGACAATTAATACCTATATCCTATATTAACAACATCCCTTCATGTCCTTAAGTTAACTAATTAATTAATCCTAACTACATGAAATATCTCAGTTTGTACATATTCATATTTTTCTAATATTCAAAGTCTTAATTTACCCTACTCTCCACATAATTCCTAATTTTATAATTTTTTATTCACTTACTTTTATAATCACATGTTTGCCCCCAAAATAAGGACTTCAGGATTCCAGTCTCTATAATCTTCTCCCTTCTCAAATTTTAATTTTGAAATGGAAAAACCTCCCCTCCAATCCCTTCCAAAAAACCTCTTTAAATGCAAGGCATGCCCCCAAGCATGAGACAACACAATGAATAAATCAAAGTCTAAATTATCTTCATTGTGCTATCCCTCATACCCTCTTACATCCATCATACCATCCAAGCATCCAAATAATCCATTAAGTTTTCCACCTTGAATCCATTGTCAAGCAATCTAATATCAAGTCAAGTAGTATTGAAGAATCGATTATAAAATCTTGGAGGGAAGGTAAAGATGAAAGATATGATGGTAAGAACCCATTATTAATTATAATTTATCCTTTTTATTATCTTTTATTGATGTTATTTGTAAGTATTTGAGTTATATTTAATATCATTTTGCATATTTAAAATTTGTTTTGTTAAATTTTATGAGGATTTGTTTGGTGACCATGGTGGGATTGGCTCCTTTCAAACTGACATTTTCTTCTTTGAGAGTGTTTTCTTATGTGTGCAAGTGAGATTAAAGAAGAATTGATGGATAAATATTTCAAATTTTTTTGTATGGATATCTCTAGATTTTTTTTAGTATTATTTTCAATTTTATGCTAATTGAACCCTATTATTGTCTCTACATGGTGATTGGTAGTGTCTAGGTAATCATTGAATGAGTGTATGTTACTAATATCTTTAAATTTTTCTTACGTTTAGATAATTTTTTAATTACATGTTGTGTCATGTATTGTGATTTGGGCATTATTAATAGGTTGTTATGGTGTATCTATCATCTATTTGTGTTATTGGTTAGTTGATATTTCATGTCTGTAGTCTAAGACCACATTTATTTGAGGTATTTTTGCCAAATGAATCACATGTTCTGTATATCCTTCCACATTTTTTTCAAGGCATTTTGCAAAAGGCTTTGATGGATATCCATTTTTAAAGATCTTATTTTTGTATGGTCTGTAAATTTAAATTTACCATATCTCAAGTCTAATTTTCTGACCCATGCTCTGAAAATATGAATCCAAGTCTCTCATAGACACAACAATCTTAGATCTTGATTTTGGCATACCGGTCCTTGATTTTTAGGCATAATCACTACCCTAGTTTTATTTAAAAAATACTAATGAGATTACATTGATATATAAAGATTTATCTTCAATAAATATTTTCACTCCTTGGGGAGAATAAAAATCATGACCTTTCCCTCTTTAACAATAATTTTCCCTAGTATAAAAAATAAAACAAAATAACTTCTAAAACAATTGATGAAATCTAATGTCATTATGCTTTTGGGGGGTGTTTGTATTATATTTTAAAGATCCTATTTTATCATGTGTTGGGAGGGTGATGATAAATGTCATGGAATTTTACTCACCAATTTAAATTGATTAATAAAAATTCAAAAAGCTTTTTATCCAATGAATCCATTTTGTGGATATCCTGTAATCATTGTGGCCTATTTTAAAACAGTTTGTCTGCTGGGTCAAGTGTCTTGTGACCATACTACATAAAAAAATTATCTTTCAATTAGTTGTTGTTATATCCTCTATATTTTCTTCTTTATATCCTCTCCCTTCAACATGTCATGGCCTAATCCCATTGTTCATCCTACCTCATCCAAATTGCTTCCCAATGCACAGTCTCCACCTTGAAACACATTGGGGCCATCCAATCATAATTTATCTTCCACCCACAATTTTTTCATTACCATTAAATGTATTTATAATTTGGATTTATTAAATTAATTTGGATTGGTATGTGTCATTTGTGTTTTCATCCTATGTAATTTGTAATTCATAGTGATTTATGTAGGTACACATCTTATAGTCATTAGCTCTTTAGGTTTACAATTATTTAACTTACATTTTATATTTTAGTCTTATTTTAGGTGTTTTTTTAGATTAATACATGTTTTTACTTAATTTGTTTATATTTTGATTCATTTTTATTTAGTCAATAGCACGTGGTGTGAACTACAATTTTTATCTTAGTGATACTCTACATTTATTGTAAAGTGTTCTTTGTATATGTGGTCAAAAGTTATAATTAGAATGTCATTCAAATAACCATTATGTGATTAATATTACATGTTTATTTTAATAATACCTTTTATTAATTTAATTTAGAAAGTGATGTAAGATGGATTCTAACTGGATCGACTAGCTCCGTTATTATTAATCTAATGATTTAGTCATATTAACTAAGATTTTTTTAGTTATCCTATAATATCAAAATAAAAATCATATATAAAGTATGGAATTTTCAACATTTAGATATTCAAATATGTCAAAATAATCAAATTTGTTAAAACTACTAACACTTTTTCATTATAGGTTTCCTTGCATGCTCCATAGAATGATTGGTGGAAGGTTAAAATTGATCAAACTATGAATCATTTATTTTGTAGGTTGATTAGTCTCAAAATTAGATAAAAAATTATTTTTAATCATTTATCTAATTTTATTTATTAATTGAATTGACATGTTTCTGTAGGTCTCATCGGTCCAAGGCAAAACATTTGAAACTACTAATGACATTTATGCAAGTTCAATGATCAGAGTTGCAGTTTTAAAAACTACCAAGATGAATGATCAGAGATTGCTTATCCTAAAACTATTAATCTTATGTTTTGTAGGTTGACCAATCTAAAAATTGGCTAAAACATTTTTTTATCACTTGATTTATTTTATTGGATTAGAATATCAAACACACATAAATTAATTAGTCAAAGAACCCTTTATTTTCTAGAGTGTCACCCAGGGCCTACACTAGTGTATGCTCTCCTCCTTATGTCCTCACAGTGATTCTTGGAGGATCAAAAACCACCAATAAACCCTCCACATTTTTATTTATATGGTGTAATTCAATCATGTAAGTGAAATTGATGAATTTTACATTAGTCCCTAGGGGTCAGTAATATGGATTTCATCACCATGCATTAAACCACACTCTGTGTTCTGGTGGAGTATAAATATCAAAACAACTATCATTAGGCACCAAAGCAGAATTCCCCAAAAAAAGTTACGTGGAGTGGGGCATTTTGGCTCCAATATGAGAAGTGGTTAGATAACATCTTACATGGATTTTGGCCCCACTATACCTAGTGTATACCAGGGACTCCACTAATAAGTATGTATAAACCTAGAATAGGACGTATTAACCATAATAGGTTCTTTATTTTTGATTTCAAGATAAAATCCCAAGTGATTTATAAGTTAAAATGGGTTCAAGATGGTTTGGTATATTCCATAATGGGTTATCAGCCTATAGCCTCACCTATTAATCCATTATATGGTGTAGGCATCGAGTTACACACCCATTTGATTGACTAAATTAGTTCTTGGATTAGGAATGTTGTTTGTGTGTTCTACTAAGGCCCATATTATTTTTCATCCAATTCATCCTATCCCATTTTATCAAAAATTCCTATAGACCTTAGGACATATCCCATCTTAGGATAAAAAACCCATCATTCCATTTCACTAATCACACCTTTTGGATATTAACCCTTTATCTTGAAACTAAAATTTTAGTGGTCACTCATCATTCTCTATCATAGTCATCACTTTTATCCTTGACTAAATATTATCAACATTTACAACCTTATTTTGTTTTAGTCTAACACCCATCATCTCATTATCTTATCTATTCATATATATCATCCATCTAATCCTCACCCTGATAATGTGAAGGGTATCTAGATATTTTATCCTTTTTGCTATATTAAACCCTAATAGGTTTGTTACTTTGGTGATATTTTGTCATTTTAGTCTTCATATCCCTAATATAAATCCAATTTAAGTCTCATCTCATCACCTATCTTGACCACTCCTAGTCTTTGGTTTTAGATAAAACTAGTATCTAAAGTTACCATCTCTACCATCATCCTATATCAAAGTCACACCTAACCACTACTCTCATGTCACCTTCACCATCCACCATGCATCTTAGAACTTGTACCCAAATCTTAAGAAGAGGACAATGATCTAATCAATAAAATGACTCCCTTGGTAATCTAGGTAAAATAAATCAGGATAATGATGAAATACATAGCAACATGCACACCATTGGAGAGGAAGAATAATTTATAAATGACTTATTCCATACTGAGTAGGTTAGAGCTTAATTTGACCAATATATCTATTGAAATCATGACTAAATTCTAGTGTAGGTCATTAGAATGTGGGCCACATTACCCCTAAATTTAATCTAGACATCTTATAACATCTAATTCATCCACCTACTAGGCCCAACACTCCCCATCATCATGATAATACCAATCAAGATCATGGAGAGGACAATCTCATGGATTAAAAACAAGAGATTTAAGAGTAAAAATAATAATAAACCTTTCAAAATAATCACATTGAGGCTAATAGGAGATGAATCACCCTAGAATATTAGTTAGATTAACTAACCCAATAAATCAATTCCAAGCACAAAATCAAAGACCTTCTTCCCCAAGACAAAATATACAAAACACTAACCTCGATCATTCTAGACCTCGCACTAGTAATGCTCAAACCTCTAATCCCATCATGGACCCATCCTTTGCTCAAGAATGAAAGATAATGAAGGAAACTCTTTAGTAGATTGATCCTCTTACACAAGCAATGAGTTACAAGTATGGAGATTTTTTCACCTCCCCTTTAGATATGAGCATTTTACAAGTACCTTTCCCACCACATCTTGAGGTTCCAAAATTCAAAAAATATAGAGGAAAAGGGGATCCTTAAGATCATGTACATTAATTCTATATAGTGTGTCATGAGGTTATTTATGATGATGATTGTCTCCTTTGGCTTTTCCCTAAAAGTATCACAGGGCTCACATTGGAGTGGTTTATGTACTTTTCAAAAAGGTCCATATCCATCTTTGGAGAGTTGTCTAAAAAATTTGGAAGGCACTTCTATTTCAATATTGAACATGATATATCCATCATAGATCTTTATAACACCAAATAAATAAATAGGGAAATCCTGGCTTCATTTTTGTATAGATGGAGAAGTCTAAAAAGTTAATTCTATTTTATAGTTCTAGAAAAGGAACTAGCCAAGATTTTCATCAATAACCTCAAAATTGAATTGAAATATCAATAAAATTACAATGTGCCAAATATTTTGATGAGATCATAGAGAAAGGGATCCAAATTTAGAAGGCACTTATTAATAAAGATATAATTAAAATATATACCTAAAATGAACATAGTCAGAACCAAGATAATATTTTTTAGGCAAGCCAAAGTTATTGTACAAAACTAAAAAAAGTCATAGGGTATGGTGTAATAGATTTTAAACATGTGCAGATAGTGCAAAAAGCTTCCCCAACTAATAAAAAACAAAATATCTTCACTATAATGGTATGACAAGGAAAACCAAAACCTTAAACATGGAAAAGGCCTCTTACTAGTCTTGGCATACCTTTATAAATAGTCCTCCAATAGTTAATTGTTTCCATTATGATCACTCTCCCTAAAATTTAACCTTTGGATGATAGTACACCTCGACCTGATCAGTATCATGAGGATGAGTTATATCAATATCATAGAGTTAAAGGTCATGATGCTAAAAATGTATGCAATTGAAACATTATATCCAAGATCTAATTACAAATGGGGACATTGAAGTAAGAGAGAAGAGCCCTACTAATCAATCTAAGAATCATTAGATTGGCATCTATCAAGACCCATTACCTAAACATGATCAGAGGCTAAGAAAACCACCCAAAGACCAAGGTCAAGCATCCACATCCAATTAGACAAATTACCATTCCATCCCATATCATTATGTCAACACAATCAAAATTTTTGTCCCTTAAAAGCCCACATCACCACCATCCATCATCTATAAGATTAATTAGGCCACAATTGACTATGTAGTAACTAGATAGTATAACAAAATTATTGTTCCTAAAGCACCACCAAAAGACCCATCCACATCAACATCCTAAATGGTCAATGTCCCCAAAAGGTTTTCTACATCTTTTGATGAACCGTATGAATCGAGTTGACCCCATCCCAAATCTCACTTATAGATATTATCAAAATGTCATCAATACATCAGGAGAACCTTAATCAAATATTGAATGATCTTAAATTCCATTGAGATATTGACACTAGCCAATTTTAAGCATTGGTGGGTCACTTGTCTCCCTTACAAAAAATAACTATCAGTGCCCAGGACATGTATCCTATTGTCTCGTATCATAATTATCCATTATTCATAGAAAGTTCCAACCATAGAATCCCTCGAGTGCTCATAAACAGAGGGTCCATATTGAATTTGTGCAATTTAGATTTTTTAAAGAATTTGGGGTACTCTGAGGCATCATTAGGGCCTTCTTAAATCATGATCAAGGCATACAATGATAATTAAATACCATCTACAAGAACCATTTACCTTCATATTATTGTGGGATCCATCATCTATCAGACCTTAATTTATGTTGTGGATGTTGATCTTCTATATAATCTAATTTTGCATTGTCCATGGATCTATGAAATGTAAAAACTCCCTTACACCCTCCATCAATGTTAAAAATTCCCTTATTTTGGCATGGAGATCACAATCTCTTAGGAAATAGATCATTTTTGTAGCTATCCAACTGATCAATCCCGTCCTGCATGTTATTACCCTAGCACACATAGTTACACTCCTAATCCAATAGCTAAAAAATATGTCCACTTGAATGATCTAATACCTATTGGGGTAAATTAGAGTTGAACACAACAAAACATAATTCATATTGAACTCATAAATATAGATATATTACACTATAATATTATCACACTGTATTTATTCTATTACATATAAAACCATATGGGAGATAAAAACTATATAGGAAGAGACTTTCCTATTTTTGGGGAGATCAAATCTCCACCAAAATCTCACATAAACAAACTCCCAACAACCCACTATATTCAAAACTATTGTGACTAAAAATATATTTGACTAACAAAATAAAACTAACCACAATCTATTAATGTAATATTGTTAAAACAACAATATTTATGTTATTACATTAATAATTTGAACACACCATACCTTAACATTCACCCCCTTCTGAACATTATTAATCCTATCTACATCACTTTAATGTGAACATGGGGAAAACAAATCTTCCATATCTACGTCTATACTCATGATTTAATGATTTTTAAAGGACAAACACAAACCTTACTTAATATTTTTATAGATGGCTAACCAAAAATAAATAAAATAGGATGGATTTCATATGGATGACCAAAGACCACAAATAATGGTTTTATAAGTGGCTTACCATAAACCACATCATGATGTGTAGTTATAGTTTCTAGATCTCATCACTATCACATTTTAGATAAGTTACATAGTAATATATAGTTCACTTATGAAAAACGTGAATAAGCATACAACATTTGTTATCATTCACACCACACCATGCTGAAATCAAACACACCACATAGCTAAAATGAAAATTGCCACTAAATCAGAAAGTGACCCCATCATTAGTGGATAATGAGATGCTATGAAACTTCTAGCCTCCATTTCCTCCTTCTTCCATTATGTGATACTACTTACTCATCCAATATCTTGATGAATCACATGTCATTTTTTATGACAAGATTGCCCCACAAGGCTAAGACATACGACATTTGACATAGGATGTTAAGGTCACCCAAAAATTCATCCTTGTATATTTGAACAATTTTGACTATGAATCTAACTCCTTTTGACACTTTTGAGATTTTTGATGAATTTTTGACAATGGACCCAAATAATTTACAATAAACTCGATCGATAAAACATACTTTGACACTTTAGATTTTGGAAATTTTGACATAAAAATGGATCTTCATTTTTCAATGTTGATAAAAATGACAATGACTCTAAACCTAAATGACTTTGCTCTTGACTCATTTTATTTTGATAATATGAAGATTTCAACAGTATTGGATTAATGAATAAAAGGAATAAAAAAATATCAATGATAAAATGTTTATTAAAAGAATCAAAATTAAACTAATGATAATAAAATAATACAACTTTTTATATGACCTCATAACTATAGGCTTCTTAAATAATAATGGAATATTCAAATACTAACTTTAGAGATGACTAATAACATTTCATAACCTAAAAAAACCAAATAAAACATAAAATAATAAAAACATTTTGAACTTGTGCAATGAAGAGCTCAAAGAATGGAACAATCAAGAAAGACTATTGAGTTGACTCAAATGTTTGGAAGACGTAGTGGAGAGAACCATTGCAATGTGGTAGGATAAGCGAAGTCTAATACAAATTGAAACTAGTTATTTCCAATGTAATCCCATGAATCTATCATGAAAATTCATAGCATAGGTTTGATTTCTAATCAATAGACCATTCATATGTCTATAACTACACAATAATAGACCAACATGCATGAATGAATCAAAAACATGCAAGTGGGTAACATGAAGTAGGAGCTCAATCTAGATTTGCATTCAGATGGTGAGTCATGGATGTACGGTTTAACTTGAAAGAAATAAGTCTACATAACCAAGTTATTGAGAATGTATCTAGATGATAGTAAAGACATAGCGATGCACATGGACCGATGGTGATATTCCTCAATGGCATGGAATATGTGATTTGCCAAAACTTTGAAATTAGTGTAATCTAATGCAATTTTTTTTGAAAGTTAATTCCAAACACTATAAGGATAGTTTCAAATAGCATGGATCATGATAAAATATGATAGA
The DNA here is from genome assembly GCA_037957365.1 of Torreya grandis. NCBI lineage: Eukaryota > Viridiplantae > Streptophyta > Pinopsida > Cupressales > Taxaceae > Torreya > Torreya grandis. Next base: position 623,008 of record JARHVA010007534.1, on the reverse strand, counting down.
CACCTCTAATAATAATCTTGTTGAAGGTTCAAACAACTATACACACATAAGAATTATGATAATCGATGCATGCATATATTTTTTTCATCCACCGATCTATATCATTTGTATTCCCTCATTTTAAAATGTGCAAAAAAAATCCTTAAAACATAACGTAGGATCCAATAACATGACCAAATACAATATAGGCTCTTTTCACAATTTTCAAGCCCTTGGTTTATTCATGATGCCAAAAATAATGAGCTGGCCATAAGAAGAAACTAGTCACAATTAACTCCAACACATTGGAAAAATGGATCAGATCTACATACATGACTAGGAAGATCAACATTCAACCATACACTCATAGAACTATGGCATATGAAAGTAAATTTAGCTTTCAATCATCAACTATAGAATACAACACAAATTTACCCCATATTCTCATAAATATCCTTGATCTTATAATACTCTAATACTAGATATTAGGGTAAATTAGAGTTGAATGCAATAAAACTTAATTCATATTTAATTGATGAATACAAATATATTAAACTATAATATTATCACATTATATTTATTATATTGCATATAAAACCATATGGGAGATACAAATTATATAAGAAGACTCTATTCTATATTTGGGGAAATCAAATCTCCACGAAAATCTTGCATATAAAAACTCCCAACAACCCACTATATTTTAATATATTGTGACTAACAATATAATCAACTAACTAAATAAAACTAACCATAAGCTATTAACATAATATTGTTATAAAAACAATATTTATGTGATTACATTAATAATGTGAACACACCATACCTAAATAGTGTCTATATCAAATCGATCCCCAAATATCACTGACCTCAATATCACATCCACAAATTATGGGGAATATGAATACAAGACCTTTTGTTTAGACCAACAACATTTACTAGTGTGGGTCTGCTATCAAAGGAGTACTATGATGAGCCTGATGATTCATGGCTTATTCAAAACAACAAATCCATTACATTCCATAGATAGAAGTAACCCCAAATTTTGAAAATGTTGAATAATATGAATTATCAGTGAAAAGGAATAGGGAGACATGAACAAGCCAGGATTGAACCTATATGGGTTTAATAACACCCACAACATCTTAGTCTAGGATATAAACCTCTCAAAACTGACCTAAATAATATAATTTTAGATACTTCTTCAGTATATGAGGAATATTATTTTCATGTCAAATTTAAAACTAGATTTATTTAAAGTCTTTATGAAGATCTTACTACCACTGATCTCTTCCATGACACCCCCATTTCCAACATTAATATATCCCTTTGTTAACCTACCTTAATAGACTAGAATAAAAAACATGAGCCTCCTCTCGTGATGTTTTAGAGTTATGAGTGCATTATAAAATATTTGGAAGTGAGAGACTTAATGCCTTCTAGAGATCATAATAAAGGCTTCTCCATTAATTTCAACAAGTCAACCTATTTTGGGGAACAAAAAAAATCCCTCAATCAAATTAAAGAAGAGGAATATGAAGATGAGGACCCATCTCAAAATTAGGACTTTCCACCTACTCTTGATGAATCAAAATTCTATACAAAATTAGACAAGAGCTCCCAGATGATTTTGCTTCAAATATCTAGGATCTGCCATCATCCCCAACCTATATTTAGGACTAGTCATGCTTCCTCATTAAGGAGGTTATTGAAGTCAATATTGAAACAAAAAAGTCCTAGAATTTTCAAATTGGGGGCAATCCTTACACCTAAGGAATGACACATTCTTATTGAGTTGCTCAAAGAGTTTATAGATGTCTTTGAATGGTGTTAATCTATCATGCCAGGGCTTGATCCCTCCTTGGTAGTTCATCATCTCATTATTCATCCTAATTCAAAAATAATCAAGCAAAAACTACATAAGATGCACCCTAATGTGGTTCTATTAGTCAAATAATAATTACAAGAATTCTTGAAAGATGGATTTATATGACTTATTGAGTATTTTAACTAGATATCTAACATTTTCTTATGTCCAAACCACAAGGAAGAATCTAAAATTTTAGTGACTTTTGGGATATCAATAAAGAATGTCTTAAATATGACTTTTTCCTACCAAATATAGACATGATCATGGTTTTTACTAAAATTTATGAGATGTTATCCCTCATGGACAACTTTTTAGGCTATAATCAAATCAAAATTATGCATGAGGATTAGGACAAGATAGAATTTATTAATCCATGGGGAACGTTTTCTTATTATGTGATGCCCTTTGGTCTCAAAAATGTAGGTGATACCTACCAAAGGGCAATGACCATTATCTTCCATGACATGATGCATGACATCATTAAATATTATGTAGATGATATTATAGGGAAGTCAAAACTCTAAAAAAGCATCATGTGGTCTTAAGAAGAATCTTTGACAGACTCCATGAATATATAGTTAGAATTGAACCCAAAGAAATGTGTTTTTGGAGTCACTTCGGGCAAACTATTCGGATTCCTCATATCCAAGAGAGGCAATAAGGTTGATATATAAAAACTAAAAGCTATTATGGAAATTCCTCTTCTTTGAAATTTGAAGTATCTTAGGAGCGTTCAAGGCAAATTATAGGCCATCCTTTAGTTTATTTCCCAATTAGCAAGAAAATGTCACCCCTTCACCAATATTCTGAAAAATGCAACTCATTTTAGTTGGAACTTTGAGAGGCAATAGGCCTTTGATAATATTAATCAATAACTAGTAAATCCTCTAGTATTATCACCACCAATCATGAGAAGGCATTCAATTATATATATATTTACAACACCTTATATAATAGGGGCCTTTGTATCTCAATAGAATGATGAAAGGAAAGAGCTGTCAATCTATTATCTTAGTTGATCATTAATTTGATATGAGATTAATTATACCCCTCCTAAAAAAGATTACTTTTCTGTTATCTTTGCATCCCAAAAAATTTGGCATTATAAGCTCAATAGCCAAGTTCAGCTTATGTCTAAAGTTGATCCCCTTAAGTACATGCTATCAAAAATCTACTCTCACTAATAGGATGGCCAAGTGGATAATTTTGTTAAGTCATTTTGATATAAAATATATCAATCAAAAGGCCATCGTAGGACAAGCAATCATGGATCAACTTGCAAAAGTACCCCTTGTAGATACCAATCCCCTTATCACCACCTTTCTGGATGAGTCCATATTGATTACTATAAAATACAATAGTTGTAAATTATATTTTGATGGATTTTTCACCACACATGGCTTAGGAACAGGTATCCTTTTGGTAACCCAATAAGGTGACCTCATCTCTAAGTCTTTCCACCTTGATTTCCCATGTACCAACAATATTTTTGAATATGATGCCTTAATTGTTGTTCTCCAACTATCCATCTAGTGAACATCCAATAGCTTTAGGTATTTGGTGATTCATAGTTGATTATCAAATAAGTGAACAAGGAGTTCTAAACAAAGGATGAGAAATTGTTTCATTATAAATAATTGGTATATCAATTAAAAAATAATAATATCTCACATTTAAATAAGTACAAAGTAATAAGATAGTTGATTCTATGGTAAATATTGGATCTTTAATCAACCTTCTAGAAGTTATCCTTGAAGGTAATTTTCTAATTGAACATCTGATCTTATCAGCTCATTAATCCATGGCTCATTTTCAAATTTGTGCCATCCCTAATCCTAGTCTACCATGGTATCACAACATATATACCTATCTCCATGAAAATATCCTACTACCAGACCTAAACCACCACTAACACAAGGCCTTTATCCATAAAACATCTTATTACACCATACTTAAAATCATGCTCTATCAACAACACTATGATGTAACTATATTTAGATGCCTGAACTCAAAGGAAGCTACTCTTATAATCAAAGAGGTTCATGATGGTATATGTGGTGACCATGTCAGTGGAATGGCCCAAGCCAAGAAGTTACTCAATATTGGATATTATTAGCCTATAATGGATTAGGATTCCTACTAATATGTACATAAATGTGGAACCTATCAAAAACATGGTAATATTATTCATGCTGTTAGGATCTTAGAGTATAATTGATTACTTTTGTATAAGCAACTAAACATGGAATTGAAACCAAAAGTAATAAGTAACTAGAAATCAAAAACAACAAATAATAAGAGATATAATAAACAACCAATCTTGTATTAAACTCTTCTAAAAGGAAATACAATGAAGAAATCTCTCTCTCCTCACACCTCACAGATGTATAGTAATTCTCCCTCAAGAGTTCTCTCTCTCTCTCTATCAATTACAACCAACTTAATTACTGAATTGTACATGCTATGAGGATCTAACCCTACTATATAGTATACTACAACACTAGGGTTCATGAGCCATGCATTTTCCACCATTAGATCCACCTCTTAAATCAAAGGCTCAAATTTGTTCTCCTAAAAATAGAATTCTAGAAATGCACAGAAGTTAATGTCGGTCTGAAGATGATCGATGCCAGCCAACCCCTAACCAATGTTGATTGGTTTTGACTAATCTTGGTCGACCCCTAACCGATGTCAGTTGGTTCTAACTAATGTTGGCTACTGTGTAAGCCCAACAACCTCAACATTAGCTCATTAGTGAAGCTTTTAGCTACACAACTCAACAATCTCCCACTTAGAGATAAATAGCTGCACCTGTACTTGTACAACAACATCCTCTAAACATCTCTGGGTTGTTTCTCCCTCTTCAAGTTCAATCTTGAAGACCAACAAAATTTGAATGAAGATTCAACTTCTCCTTTGTTACCGGCTTTGTTAACATATCAGCAGGGTTCTTATCCATATGGATCTTTTCCAGCTTCAACTGTCCATCCTTCTATACCTGTCTAATGAAGTGATACCTAAGTTGTATATGTTTGGTTCTTGAATGAAAGGCTGAATTCTTTGCCAAATGAATTGCACTTTGACTATCACTATACAATCTACAACTCTCTTGCTCATTTCCCCACTCTTTCATGAATTGAGTCATCTAAATCATTTCCTTGCTAGCCTCTGTGACTACAATGTATTCTACCTCTGCAGTAGACAAGGCAACAACCTTCTGTAACTTTGAAATCTAGCTAACCACCATTCCACCAATAGTGAACACATATCCTGTGGTGCTTCTCCTACCATCCAAGTCACCTGCCATATCTGAATCTACATACCCATGTAGAGAAGTGTTTGACCCTCAATAGCATAAATGCCTATTGCTATTCCCTCTCAGATATCAGAGAATCCACTGAACTGCCTTCCAGTGTTCCTTCCCTAGATTGGCCATAAACTTGCTGACAACTCCCACTACTTGGGCAATATCTGATCTAGTACATACCATTGCATACATCAAACTCACAACTACTGAAGCATATGGAACTCTACTCATGTACTCAACCTCATCATGTGATTTAGGACACTATTCTTTGCTCAACTTAAAGTGTCCAGCCATAGGTGTGCTTACCAGTTTTGCATCTTGCATATTGAACCTCTCCAACACCTTATTCACATAATCCTCTTGAGACAAAATCAAACTATGATTTTTCCTATCTCTCTTAATACTCATGCCAAGGATTTTCTTTGCTGCTCCTAAATCCTTCATGGAAAATGTGTGAGCTAATTTTACCTTAAGCTCAGTAATTTCCTACATGTGTGAACCTGCAATAAGCATATCATCTACATACAGTAACAAAATAATATAACTACCATTATCCAATTTGTTAAAATAAACACAATGGTTAGATTGACATTTACTAAAGCCATGCTCTATCATAAACCTATCAAACCTCAAATACCATTGTCTTGGAGCTTGTTTAAGACCATATAAGCTTTTCCTCAACCTGTACACAAGTTTCTCCTTCCTTTGACCTCAAAACCTTCTGACTGATCCATATATATCTCTTCATCCAAATCTCCATGAAGAAATGCTGTCTTAACATCAAGCTACTCAAGATGCAAATTCTCAATAGCAACTAAAGAAAATATAGTCTGAATAGAAGTCATCTTTACTATAGGAGAAAAAATTTCACCAAAATCAATACCTGGTTTCTGTGCAAATCCCTTTACTACCAACTTGGCCTTATGTCTCATTTGTCCATTCTCTCCTTCCTTTAACCTGTATACCCATTTGTTTTTCAGTGCTTTCTTTCCAGTTGGCAACTCAACCAAATCCCACATATGGTTCTCTTCCAAGGAATCAATTTCCTCATTCATGCCATGCTCCCACTATTTCCTAGATTCTACCTACATTGCCTCATCAAAACTTTTTGGTTCTTCACCATCAGTGAGCAACAAGTAGTATAAAGAAGGGGAATAATGAATTGGAGGTTTACTTACCCTTTTCGACCTCCTTATGGGCGTTTGAGACTCATTTATAGCTAGCTATCCACCCAAATTTTCTTTTGACAGTGACTAATCCCGGTCATCTCTGATCGATGTCGGTTTACACCTGACCGATGTTGATTCTTCTTGATCGATGCAAATTTCCACCTGACTGATGTCAGTTTCCACCTGACCGACGTCAATCTCTATGTTTTTCTATGAGTGATGATTTTTACTTGTGAGCTCATTTTAGATCATAACCTCTTCCAAATCAAGATTGCCCTACTCAGAATTATTCAGCCTCTTGAGCTGATCATTGTACATCACCTTCTCATTAAAAACCACATCACAGCTTCTAATAATTTTGTTAGTTTCTAAATTCCACAACTAGAATCTAAAATCTCCAAAACCATAACCAATGAAAGTGCACCGCATAGATTTAGCATCTAGCTTCTTTTTATTTTCTTTATCAATGTGCACAAAATATTCAGAACCAAAAACTCTGAGAAATGAAAGATCTGCCTTTTTACCTATCCAAGCCTCTTCTGGAATTTGACCATCTAGTGCAGTAGAAGGTCCTTTATTAATCAGGTAAACTACAATATCTACAGCTTCTACCCAAAACTGTAAGGACAAATTAGCATGTAACCTCATACTCCGTGCACGCTCCATTATTGTTCTATTCATCCTTTCAGCAACGCCATTTTGCTGAGGTGTCCTTGGAGTCATCCTTTCCCTATGTAATCCACTCATAGAATAGTAACTATTGAATTTATTGATGCAGTACTCACCACCATTGTCAGATCTAAGACACTTCAATCTCAAACCTGTTTCATTCTCAACCAAAGCTTTCCATTTCTTAAATGTGTCAAAAACATCAGATTTCCTCTTTATGCAATAAACCCATACCTTTCTTGTAGCATCATCAATGAAAGAAACATAATATTGTGATCCTCCAAAATCTAAAACCCATGATTCTACTTTATTATCCAAAGAAAATATAAGAGCATCTTGTGTAACAATACTTACAACTTTTGCTTCTTTATTACCTTCACACTAATTTTCTTTGTTATCCTTCAACCAACAATCTTTCTTTACAGGTCCTTTCTTTCCACAATTCCAACAGGTTATTCTTACATTTCTGGATTTGGATCTACTTCCCATCTTTGACCTTGATTTCCCTTGCTTACCCTTCTCTCTTTGCCTTCCCCTACTTTCAACACTTAAAGCATTACCTGATGTTTCCCATGTGCTTTTCCTATGAATTTCTTCATTCAAGATTACACTAACAACATCATCAACTTTCAAGATATTTGAAGCAGATGCAATATTACTAACTGCCATTACCAAACTATGCCAACTTTTAGGTAAAGAGCATAAGATTAAGAAAGCCTTAATTTCATCATCAAAAACTATTTTGACTGAATTAAACTGATTTACTATTGTATGGAAATCATTAAGATGACTAGATACAAACCCACCTTCTTGCATTTTCAAATTAAATAATTACTTTATAAGATATACCTTATTCGAAGCTAAGGGTTTTTCATATAAATTTGTGAAAGTATCCATTAACTCTACCATTGTCTTTGCCTGTGATAAGTTGGAAAACACAAAAGCTGCCAGGCTCAACCTTATAGATTCAAGAGCCTTTCTATCAAGAACATTTCATTCTTCATCTTCCATATCTATGGGATTCGTTGAAAGCCCACCCAATGGTAAATACATATCTTTCTAATACAAATAATCTTCAATCTGCATCCTCTATAATTGATAATTCTTGCCATTGAATTTCTCCATTCTTAGTTTACTTTCTTCTGCCATTACTTTGCTCCCACTCAATCAGAAACCCCTGTGAGTGAATTCTATAATCAACAAACACTAACACGCTCTGATACCATTTGTTAGGATCTTAGAGTAAAATTGATTACTTTTGTATAAGCAACTAAACACAAAATTGAAACCAAAAGTAATAAGTAACTAGAAATCAGAAACAACAAATAATAGGAGATACAAGAAATAACCAATCTTATATTAAACTCTTATAGAAGGAAATACAATGAATAAATCTCTCTCTCCTCACACCTCACAGATGTAGAGTAATTCTCCCTCAAGAGTTCTCTCTCTCTCTATCAATTACACCTAACTCGATTATTGAATTGTAAATGCTATGAGGATCTAACCCTACTATACAGTATACTACAATACTAGGGTTCATGAGCCATGCATTCACCATCCTTAGATCCACCTCTTAAATCAAAGGCTCAAATCTGTTATCCTAAAAATAAAATTTTGGAAATGCACAGAAGTCGGTGTCAGTCTGAAGATGACCGATGCCGACTGACCCCTAACCGATGTCAATTGGTTCTGACCGATGCCGATTGACCCCTAACTAATGTCAATTGGTTCTGACCAATGTTGGTTACTGTGTAAGCCTAGCAACCTCAACATTATCTCATTAGTGAAGCTTTTAGCTCCAGAACTCAACACATGCCCCTGCACAAAAGCTATAATTTTTAATGAGCCCTTGGCCATTTTCCTTTTGGGGATTAGATTTAATTGGAAAGATAAATCCAAAAACATCTGAAGGGAAAAAATTTATAATCATATCTATTAATTAATTTACAAAATGGGTTAAATTCATGCCACTTATCTATACCATAGGCCTGCATATATTAAAATTTATTTTGAATCAGATCATTTGCTACTTTGGAATCCTAGACAAAATCTTATTAGATAATGACAAGTCTTTCAAAAATTAGGAAGCCTAAGATATGTACAAATTCTATCACATTTATTATCACTTTTACACCCTCTACTATCCCCATGGGAATATAAAAGTAGAAGACATTAATAAGACACTTCTTAAGATTCTTAAGAAAATAGTCAATGATGTAAGCAAAAATTGGCATTTGCAATTATACCCTACACGTTGGTCCTATATAACTAGTGTCTAAACACCTATTGGGGATAAGCCACACTCTTTATTCTATGACATAGAAGCAAATTTTCCCATGGAAGTGGAACTTCCTTCCTTACATAGCTCTTTATAGGGTATCTTTATCAATCACAATTTCAGAAAAGAATGGCTACAAGAGCTTGAAATTTTGGATGAAAAATGTCAAAAAGCTTTGAACCATCTTTAGGCATATCAAAATAATTTCAAGGGCCAATATTGTAAGAAGATATAGTATTGAGAATTAGAATTTGGTGACCTAGTCCTTAAGGAAAAAATGTAGATTGAGACAAAAAGAGTAAATTTGAAGGAAACTGGCATGTACTTTATGCCATTATTCAAAAATTTGGATTTGAAACCTATAAATTAGCTACACTCAGTGGTGATGAGCTCAATGAGCCTAGGAATATCATGCACTTGAAATATTTTTATATTTAAAAGGATCTATAATCTCCATTTTGAGTCCCCAATCTTGGGGTCATATCCATCACCATTCCATTACCATCCTTCCATTTCATTTCATCATTCCCCATATGACCCTAATCTTAAAAGTGGGTGTGTATTAAATGTTTAGGCAAAATCAAGGATATGAATTTAAATTTTGGGAAAAATCATTGCCAATCACATGAGGGTAATATTTGTTGAGGGATCCTCCAAAATCTCTAACTCCACTCTCTAAGTCATAATAATCACATGATTTACTCATCCCATCTTGGAAATCCTCATATATATCCTAGTTGCATCCTTCATGATGATTATTTTACCTATTAGTTTCAAATTTCATCTATACTTGTCAATCCATATCCATCCCTAAGCAAATATCCACAAGCACCCACTAATCTCATCATTATCAGAAGGGTCATATAATATTCTTACTCTAGGATCCATCATGTGCTCTACAACTGATTCCAGATTGTTTACTTTACACCCTCAGTACCATTGTTTATGACTAGTTTAGATCCTTGTCTCGGTTATGATAAGAAAAATTGGGCACAATCAACCCCATGTAGATATTTAACTATGTCCCTATAATATATATTATCTTTGGGATTATTTTTATTTAGTCTATTATCAATACCAATTTGCCAACATCATTTCCTTGGGTTATTTATTAAATTCTCATGTATATAAGTCAAACATCCTTACCCTAGTCCATTTTATCTTTTATGCATGTGTGTATGTGTGTTATTATTAATCAAGTTTTTAAACATTAATAAGTATTGTAAATGATTGTTACATTCAATCAATCTTATTGTCTTGATTTTTATCTTTTTTGACAAAGGGAACAAGGATGGTCTCAAGTGACTACCCTAAATCAAAATTGGAAAATTCACTTAAACAGAGTTCCCATGCACTATGAGTCCATAGTGTCCTTGACTCTTGTCATGTAATTGGTACACCTATCCTCACAAGTTCAAAACCAAAATTATATTAAACAATTTACATGGATCAATGCATTCTCATTCCATCACTAATTCCACTACTAACAACATTCCTTGGGTAGTAAGATTACACATAGCCATATCATAAAAACCAAACACCTTTATCACATCATTCCTAATTAAAAAATAACACACCACTCCATTATCTAAACACATCTAAACATACCACAATAGTCACAATAAAAACATTTAGTTGTTATATCAAAAACCAACAGACAACCCACTTAAGCCCTTACAAACTCAAATAATGGCCTGAGATGTAACTTGATCGATCTTGAGATTCCCACCAGCCAACCACCTTGACTATGTTCCATAGAGCAAGCATTTTTTATCTCCCTCTTGCAACAATATTACCCTCAATGGCCAACATGTCCAAAATAATAACACACACTAGATGGAGTTGATTATTGAATTACCTCACTCATTCTACTAGTCACATCATCTTATTATGCTCATGTAGGTTCCGCTCCCTCTCAATCCCCATGTAGGTCTTTATTATGAAGCAAAGGGATGCCTTTAGGTCTTACAATTCCCTACATTATGGTTGGGGTCTCAGCTCCTCCAGTTCATGTTGACATAATACTACCTCCAACATGTCCATCACTTGATGCAGCATGTAGAAAACCTACACTTTAACTTCATATATAGCTCTAGTGATGGTACTTCCATACCCTATAAAATCCTTGGAGTATCTTCCTACTTATAATTACACCAATTACATGAATGATTTCATAAGCTTTTACTATGATGAAAATGCATCAACTCCTCATGTGTAAATAACACTCACATCCCTTCAATGATTGATATTAATTTCCTACACCTACCAATAGATTAGGTCCCAACAATGGTCATTGATCCTAAATTATAATATCTCAACTAATAAAGTGACATCACATCATCTTTCATCTACTTTATAATCATTTTTCCTATCCTCATGACCCCACATACACATCATAACCATTCCTATTATTATCCTATCAACTATCACTATCATTCCACATCATCCCCTCATATTCTAATCATTACATGACATAATTAATAAATTACATTTTTATTTATTATTATTAACATAATATTGATTATTACATCTATAAATACACATGTTTTTTAGCCATCACAAACTCCCCACAAACTGGTCATAGTAATGGTCATTGTTCCTAAACCATAATATCCACACTCATCAAGTGACATCACATCATCTTTCATCTACTTTCCAATCATTTTTCCTATCCTCATGACCCCACATACACATAATAAACATTCCTATTATTATCCTATCAACTATCACTATCATTCCACATCATACCATCATATTATAATCATTACATGACATAATAAAATAATTACATTTTTATTTATTATTATTAACATAATATTTATTATTACATCTATAAATCCACATATTTTCTAGCCATCACAAACTCCCCACAAAAATTTACACATTATTTATTGTATAATTACATTTATTACATATAATCCAAATCTCTACACAACTAATACATCATAGCCTACATCCCACCCTATGATGGTGGCAAAGTTGATGAATGCACTAACTAGACTGATGACCTAGAACTCAGTGTCCTCTTGGATTGACTAATCACCCTATATGAAGCATAATTTTTCTATGCTATCACCACATGATCATATAAGGCTCTCTAATATTTTGTCTCTTAAGCCATTCTCTCCACCTAGGCCTTCATGTCTCCTAACCCTAAGGTATCTAATAGTATGTGATACACATTTATCTCCATCCCTATGACCCATACCTCTACCTCTCATTGATATAATCATTCCTAATGCTACATCTAGTTAGCCTACATCTATTCCACCTATTCTTGTAACACCCCAAACTTCACCTATCATCAGTTCACCTACTCCGACAATGATGTTACCTAGGATAATACATCTACCATTTATATATCTCTTCGAACAATTTGACCCTACAAACATGAAACCTAGAATTTAAAACCTATTATCTCCCATCACATGGTTTCTAATCAATTTATATAATCCCTAATGCCCCTACTATTTCTATTTCTCCTCCCATACCTCCATGGTTGGTATACATTCCTTAACCATTAACCATGTTTCCATCTCCACAACCATATTGGTGCTTTTCCAATCACCTTTATCCTATCTAGAGCTTGCTCCTCTATAATCCACACATAATTACCAATCAAATAGTTCCATGGAATTTCATGACTTAAACAATAACCCAAAACCCTTCCTATAAATTAAATATTCCATATTCCATGTCCCCTATTCCCTAATGAATTTTTCCTTACCCTTCCAATCATGACATCTTATTATTCCACCCTGCATAATCAAAACCCCTTATTATGGCTCCCATCACACATGTCACTCCCATAGATTACCATACATACTCCCTCTCATGTCAATTTTATTCCCCTATCCCTATGACATAACTGAGTCACCTATCTTTGATCATGTAACTACTTTTCAACAGCCCCCATCCCCTTAAGTTGCCTACAGAACCTATACACACTCTAACTCATAGTCTCCCCCTTTTTGATACTCAAAACCTTAATTTTCCATGTAAACATACATACATAATAAATAATACATAATAAAATCAATACCTAGTTTCATCTCCTACCTTGGTGTCGATCCTCGGTCCCCTCCTCCTCACCATTCTATGCAACTAGATTTTATACCACCCTTTTAAGCCACAACCTTTTTCTCACAATACATTACACTAATATGGTATTTTCTCTTTTATTTACATGCCCCACATCTATATTACACCCTTTATTTTCTTTTTATATTTGTTTAACCACATATGATATGCCTTAAGTGGTGGTTGAGCTTCCGCTACCTTCTTCACTGATGATCACATCTTCCTCCCTTTGGTCACTAAGCTCAACACTAACAATTCTATCCTCAACACCCTATAATTATTCTTGGTTCAAAAGTATATTTTGTACAATATTTTCAAACCCTATCACCCATATTAATTATCTTCCTTAACACATAACAATGATATCCACTTGTGCAACAAACCTATGCAGGTTTCACATTCACTATAGCTACTAAAACATGGCTTATAGTGATGATGGAATTTTTCCAAAAAGCCTATGTATATTATGATAAAGGTACCCCTCTTAATAAATTGTCTTGTAAAAATACCCTCTACCATTTCATGCCTACTACCCCATTTTTCCACCTTGTATTGGAAGCTTAACAACATTCTTCACCTCTTCCATCAAAACCACCTCTTTTATATCAACTCCATTTTTTAGTGCCTCTATCTTATTTTTGCTTCCTATTTATCCACATTTATCACTCTAAAAATCTTATTCCTAATATATATGAGATTATTCACTCATACCACTCCATTTACCTTTGGTTATCTTAACACTCTATCGACACATCGGTCACCTAATTTATTTGACCACCATTATGGCATCACCACAATCCCCATCCTTCATCAAATATTTCTCTGAGCTACCATGTCATTTATCTATCCTCCATTTAAGACATAAAATTATCCTAAGCATGTGTCTTTACTTGGGATATATCTCAATATTATGGCCCTCTTTACCACTCTTTAGTTATGGTTGATTCCCCCTTGGGATGTGTTGATAACCATAACACTATCCTTACCGCTTATTGCACATGTCTTTTTTAGGGGCATCATCAATATCAATCATGTTGTAGTTAATCCATATTACAACTCCTCCACCACTCTTCTTCAAATTCAAACCATATATTTCTTCTTCATGTCTATTTTTACTCCCATCATCCTTCCCATTTAGGGAGAACTACATCAGCCTGAGGTCTATTTAGACTATGTAGGGATCACTTAGTCACCTATGGTGCCCAAGGACATCTTGACCACACTAACCAATCTTTCCCTTTCATCTCTTGGTCACTTGATCACATTTTTTTCCCTCTATTAACTACTTTTTACTCTCACTTGATACATGTTATGAGCTACACCCATCATTATAATTATCAAATCCTTGTCTTATTTTGTTACAATGTTATCCCTGCATGTGTCCTTACTTGGGATATGTTTATAACTAATGGCCTTTGTCATTCCATCCCATATATATCCTTGGAATGAATCCTTGCCTATGATACATCAAAAGCTTATGGCCTATTTCATTAACATATTTGGTCTATGGTTATCCCTTGCATACATCTTTGCTTGGGATCTATTGACCATACTAGCATCCCATTCATCACATTCTAAATTACATCTCTCCCTTGTATGCACCCTTTCTTGGGATACATAAAAATCTTTCAACCTCTTATCTTATCATGTAATGTTACTATTGATTCACCTTGGATGTATCAACAACCATGACATCATCATCCTCACTCCCTATGCATATATCCTCTAGTAGGGAAATGTCAATTTGTAGCTCACTACTCATGTCACATTCATATTCTTCATCATTAATATCAGATCTATCATTCCATTATCTATTCACATTGCCCATATTCCTTCCTTTTGAGTGGCCATCTATATCATTCTTTTCCCCATATACCCTCAAGGAGGCATCCTGTTCCCACTAATTTTCTAACACCCATCCATGATCATGTTTCTTATTTGAAATATCATTACTCTTTCCAATAATAATGCCCTTTCAAAGAGGGGAAAATTATATGCATCTAATTCTGCTCACCAAGGTAACTCATTAAATTATTATTAATCTCATCTAATATCAATACTTAATCCCTATATCTTATATTAATAACATCCCTTCCTATCCTTAAGTCAACTAATTAATTAATCCTAACTACATAAAATACCCCACATTCCACATATTCATATTTTCCTAATATTCAAAATCATAATTTACCCCACTTCCCATATAATTCCTAATTTTATAATTCTTTATTCACTTACTTTTCTAATCACATATTTCCTACCAAAAGAAAGTCTAGAAGCTTCCAACCTCTAAAACCTTATCCCTCCTCAGATTTGAAATTTGAGAGGGAAAAAGCTCCCCTCCAATCCCTTCCAGAAAAACTCCTTCAATGTAAGGGACACCCACAAACATGAGACAACACAAAAAAGAAATCTAATTCTATGTTGTCTTCATTGCACTAGCCCTCATACCCTCTTACATTCATTATAGCATCCAAGAATCTAAAGAATCCATTAAAATATCCATCTTGAAGCCATTGTCAATAAATCCAATATCAAGTCAAGTAGCATTAAAGAATCAGTTGGAAAATCTTGGAGGGAATCCAAAGAGGAGTGAGATGATGGTAGGAACCCATTATTAATTTTGATTTTTCCCTTATATTCTTTCCTATCGATGTTATTTGTATGGATTTGAGTTAGATTTAATATCATTTTGCACATTTAAATCTATTTGGTCCAATTTTTTGAGGACTCACTAACCATGTCTTAGAATGCATTTTTATATCCCTTTCCAAAAAAACACTAGTTATGGTATCCATTTGTACAAGTAAAAATATCATGGAGGAAGAAATTGCAACACTGATATCTTAGGTCATTCAATTAACCAATATGATACATGTATTGAATAAGTAGAATAGCCTTTTATTTAATAAATTACAAGAGTATTCTTCAAAGAATAGTTTTTCTTATCCCAACACACAATTTGGGTCCAAGATGAACTTTCTAGGGTTCAATGGTATAGATCTCATAGGATGGATATATCAAGCTAATCAATTATTTCAACCTTCATAATACTTATTCTATCAACAATGTCCTAATTACTTCCTTCCACTTGAAATAAGAAATACTCCAATGGTACCATTGTTATCTCAAATCAAATGATGAACCTTATTATAAAAACCTTGCATCCTTACTTTTGGGTAGGTTTTATCCCTCTGCATTTGATGACTTTATAGAAGCTCTCACCAAACTCTATTAGACAAGCATTGTTCATGATTATCATATTGAATTTGAGAAATTATTTAAACACACTAAAGGGTTATCAGATGAAATCTTTAAGAGTTATTTTATTAGTGGCATTAAAGACCCAATCTACCTAGAGGTGAAAAATTTTCATCCAAAAAACATGATGGACTCCTTGGTTCTGGCTAAGTTAGTAGATGATAAACTCTTAGCACAATTTCAACCCTCCACTTTCCCAATTGTAAAAAACATAGCAAACCATAGGTGAGCCACAATCACACCAATCAAGTGCCTTACTAAGGTAAATATGTGAGCTCATAAGGAGAAAGTATGTTATAATTGTGATGATAAATGGGATAAGGGTCATAAGTACATCACAAAAAATATCTTCTTGTTAGATGTGGAATTACTACCAGAGTAGGATAGTGAGCCCGATATCTAAGAATTCTAAGATGCTCAAGAAGAAAAAATCCCCTTAGAGGACTCCATATCTCAAGAAACTCAACCTTAGATATCCCTACATGCATTATAAGGTGTTACCACCCATTAAAACCTTAAATTGAAGGGGTTATTTAAAATTATCCCTCTCACAATCCTCATTGACTCTGGTAGCACTCATAATTTCATCAATCCTCACATTTTTAAGTAGTTAGACTACTTTGTACACCTTTGTTTTAGCTTTGATTTTGTGATTAATAATAGAGTAACATTTCCATGTAAATGAAAGTGTTTATATGTGCATATTTTGATAGGTGATTACACTCTTCACTCAGATATGTTTCCCCTACCCTTAGGAGGATGTGATGTGGTCTTGGGGGCCTAGTGGCTTTACACATTGGGACCTATTCCATAGGACTTATTTGATATTTGGATGCAATTCATAGATAGTTTCTAGAATCACACCTTATAATTTTTATCACCCATGTCTACTCACATCATTAGTTCCCATCACATGGAAAATATTATGAATAAAGGGTCAAATGGGGTAATTGTCCAACTACACTCCATCCAACTCCATCTTTTTATTGCTACTAACTACCCTACTAGTTTATAATCCATCATAAACAATCATGTAATCATTTTTATAGATTCAATGTGTTTCCACCCTTCATTCCCTAAAGATAATTGCATTCCACTTCTTCTAAGAATCATCTCACCCAACATCTAGCCATACTCTTATCCGTATCTATAAAAGATGGAGATTAACTAGCTCATATAAGAAGTACTCAAGTCTAGAGTTATTGACCCTAGAACCAACACATACTCCTCCTTAGTGATTCTTGTCCACATAAAGGATGGGTATTAGCACCTTTTCATTGACTTTCATGCCCTTAATCACCTAATTATGAAAGATAAATTCCCAATTTTGGTCATTGATGAGTTTTTTGATGAGCTCCATGGGGTAATTTTTTTTTGAAAATTGGATCTTCATTTAAGATATCATGAGGTTCATGTGTATGATAATAACATTATGAAAATAGCCTTTTTCACTCATTATGGTCACTATGAGTTATTGGTCATACCACTTGGACTTACAAATACCTTATCAACATTTTAGACACTAATGAATAAAATGTTTTAGTCTTTCCTCTATTAATTTGCTTTGCTTTTATTTGATGATATTTTGATCTACAATTTCACATGGGATGAGAATCTAAAAAATATTGATATGGGATTATAACTTCTCTCAATAAACAAATTTTTTAATAATTAGACCAAGAGTTCTTTTGATCAAGATCAAGTTGAATATCTAGGTCACATTATTTTAGCTGATGGGGTTTGTATGGATCCTAAACAATTAGTGTCATGTATCATTGGCCTCAACTAATAACCATCAAGAGAATTTATGGATTATTAGGCATTATATGCTACTAACTTAAGTTATTCAAGGATTATGGAAATATTATGGCTCCCTTGGATTCTTTATTAAAGAATTATGCATTCATATGGGATGTCACAACTAACTAGGCATTCATGGCACTCAAATAGGCTATGTGTAGCACACCTATTTTGGCCATGCAAAAATTCACCAAAAATTTCACCACTAAAAATGATACTTTTGGAAATGGCCTAGGTGTTGTTATTATCTAAGAGGGTCATTTCATTAATTTCACTAGAAAAACCCTTTTTGGATAAAATTTGACTTTGTCTACATACAAAAAAGAAATTATGGAAATTTTTAATGTAGCACAAAAATGGTGGCCATAATTACTTGAGAATCATTTTTGCATCAAAACCAATCACCAGAGTTTGAAATATTTCTTAGAAAATTGAGTCTCATCACCATCACAATAGAAAATGGGTCAACAAACTCATGGGTTATGATTATGAGGTCACTTAAAGTAAGAGTAAATAAAATTTTGTGGTAGATGGTCTCTCACACACATTTGAGGACTAGTATTTCCTTTCTACCATCTCCATGCCCATTCTAAACTAGTTGAGATATGTACACTAGGGGTATGCATATGATCCTTCCTTATAGCACCTTATTCAACAATTATCCACTAACCCCTCTGTATTATCACATTATTCATGGGATGGTGCTTCTCTATGATACAAGGTTCATCTAGTTTTTACCCATAACATAGATCTTCATCAAGATGTATTCTATGAAATCCATGATTCTCCATTAGAAGGTCACTTAAAATTTCTCAAAACATATAAGCGAGCATTTCAAAACTTCATTTAGAAGGGGATGAAAGGGGAAATCAAACATATGGTGGTTGAATATCATATTTTCCAATGTAACATAGGTAAAACAATGGTGATTACTAGTTTTCTTGATCCCTTACCCATTCTTACTAGGATTTGGATAGATATTTCTTTGGATTGCATTAAGGGGCTCCTTAAATTTAGAGGAAAAATTGTGATCCTATTCATGGTAGATTGCCTATTTAAATATAGTCATTTTTGCAACTTGATTTATCCCTATATAGCCTCCATAGTTACAAAAGTTTTCTTGGATTATATATTCTATCTACATGGCATCCCTTATTCAATCATCTCCATTCAAGATGCAACTTTCACCAGTCATTTTTTGATGAAGTTATTATGATGCACAAGCACACAATTGATGATGAGCCCTAGGTATCACCCCCAAATAGATGGCTAGATTGAAATGATCAAAAACACTTGGAAACATTCCTTCATTACTTTCCTTCAGAACAAAAATAATAGTGGGAAAAGTGGATTCCCCTCAGAGAATGGTGATATAATACCTCATAGCATTCTTCTACTAAAATGACTCCATATAAAGTGATTTATGGTTAAACATACACAACTCTTCTCCCATATACAATAAGTGGTTCACCAGTTTAGGTGGTGAACACTACTCTCCAACATCAAGATTTTATTCTCAACACACTACAATGCCATATCCATTTGGCATAGAATCGAACAAATCATAAGGCTAATCGACACCACTCTAAATGCACCTTTTAACCTGGTAATATGGGTTTTCTTTGTTTTCATCCATACAATCAATCATCCATATAAATAAAAGAGAATCATAAGCTTTATCTAAAGTTTTATGGGACATATAAGGTTGTATGATAGATTGGATGTGTTGTTTATAAGTTGGAGCTTTCACCTTCCTCTAATGTTCACCCAATCTTTCATGTCTCCTATTCAAATAAAGTTATTGGAACTACCATTAGAGTGAAAATAGTTTTATCAAAACTTGATAACGAATAATCTATCAAACACATATATTGTGCTCCTTGAATCTAAGTTAATTCTCTTTTGACTAGGAATGACTACAAAATCTACACAACCAAAAATTCTAAAATCACTTACATTTTGAGTTTGACCTAACCAAGACTTCTATTGATTCATATTATCCAATTATTTGGTATTAATGTTATTGAGTATATACACTATTGTATTCACTACTTCTTCCCAATAATTATATGAGACATTTTTACTTTGAACC
>JARHVA010007534.1:582500-597500 GCA_037957365.1 Torreya grandis | reverse complement strand
ATGTACTCAATAGTTATAATGGTGGCAGTATTATTTAAATACATCATTATATAATAAGTTTACTTAATCTAAATTATAAATTATGTGTATGTACCATTTAATTCATTGATGATAAATGTAATCTAATTCTTGATTAATATAATTAATTCTAGTGATGATTTGGAAATTATTTTATCTTTGATTTGAGAACCTTGTGGAGGAGGAAAATTAAACATCACTTAAGTGGAAGAAGTAATTATTATGATAAATAAATATTATTATTTTTAATTTTCATAATTAGGAAATAGTGTTAGTGTTAAGAAAAAATTAATTTAATAGTAAAAAATATTATATGACAAGAAAATATTGGTAATGTTAGGCTTGACATATAGTGGATTTAACTTACCTTGGCATTGTGAAATTACTGATTAATCCTAATATGAAGTATTAATCATACAAATAACATTGGGTCAAAAACTTAAAATTTAAATTAATGAGTAAAAGTAATTTATTATAACCTAAATTATCTTTGAGTATCTTGACATATACATAATGACTCTCATAGCTTAATCATTATAGGAACCCATTTTGGATAGGTTGACCATGGTGAGTCTCCAGGCATCCCTTGAGATCTTTTTAAAAGAGTGAAATGAAATTGAGAATCAAATGCTTATCTTAAGCATGATTAGATAAATCATCCTTTAAGATCATTTTTTATAGATGTATGATTATATGCACTCTTATAAGATTTAGTGTAAGTTTACACTAATAATTTCATTTTCAAAAAATCAACCAATGTGACTAAAAAATAAGATCCAATTAATAACTGAACTTAGGTCTTTTCTAACATGAAAGCTTTTAAGCTATAAAAATAAAATTTATGATTAGGTTCTATAACCATAAATTTTATACCCAATTATGATAATCTTGGGTGTTCTAGTTCTAGGGTTATTTGATAGTTTCTACCCTAGTTATCCTTTTTTAGCCTACGAAGTCATTTCAAAATTGAGTTACTAGAAATATATAGAAGAGTCTTAAAAATAAAATAGATCTGGTTAGAGATTATTTTTACATTAAATTTATATAGGAGGATTTAGTTTCAGATTTTATGTTTGTTTACTATTTTTAGTGATCCCTTTCCAAATCAAATTTATTTAAAAAAATTGTTGTTCCTATGTTTAGTCTATGAGATCACTCTAGAAAGGGTGTTGTTTTAGTCACCCATCTTAATGTTTATTAAATATAAAAATTTAAACCTCTTACCTTGAGTTTAATTTTCACATTTAATCTTTTTTATTTGTATTTCAACCTCATTGGATTTTTTTGGTGAGTCCTCCTTGTACATTGTTTGTTAGTAGTTTCTTAGGAGAATCAAATTTCTATTGTTAATTCTAATTTGATCAGACATTTTGTTTCACATTTTTATTACGTTAAGTATATTTTATGACTCATATGAGTTATATTTAGCTTAATTAATTGAATTAAAACTTTGGTTTAATTTATATTATTTGTGGGATATTTTATCCAAAGTCATTTTGTGAGTCGTGGTGTGTTTTTACTTTCATGGTTTGCAACATTACATTGTTCACTTAATTAACCCTTTACTACTTCCTTTGTCATAATCTCATTATGAGTTGATTATTGTGTTAAATTATCCTCTCTATGATATTAGTTTCTTTGTTTAACATTTGGTCTTGTGAAGAGCAGAATCTAGCTTCACCAAATATAAATAATCCTTCTTTTTTTAGAATCTAAGTTATGGACCTTTGATGTTGGCTTATAGTTATTCAATTATTTAGACATGCACCCTATCCTTTAGTATGTTCCCTTTGTATTATGACATCTAGGTATAGCTATAGTGTGATGCATATTAGAAGTGTTTTTGAAATTCAAACTCATTTATAGTAAGTGTTATTTATTAGTTGTCATCCCTTATGTAACCATATGTGATTGTTAATTCTTCTATATTGTTAGTGTTGGTGTGGTTGAGTAAAGTGTTTCAAAAAATAAAAATTGGTGTGGTTTTGTGTGTACCTTATATGTAAATTTTGGGCATTACATTTTGATATCTAAGCACAGTTTAAACACTAGGAGATTTAGAGTATTGGTGTTTTACTATGTGCATTATACAACTTTGCTCACATGTGTGCAAGTGGAATGACATAATGAGAGTGGATATAATTTCAGACATGGACTACAGTGGGAATCACTAAATTTTGGCTATAATATTTAATCCTTTAGTGGATGGAAGCATATTGTTATAGAGAACACTTTGTTATTTGGTTACTATCCTGGTAGAGTGTCTAGCCACCATAGACCATTAGACCCTAAAGTGAATAAACTAATAAATGATGAACTTTCTAGTTGATCATATTATTCTCATAGTTAATTAATGGATATTTATGATGGTTAGTTTTGCTATTCCTTGGTAAGATGACTAAACATATGTATTTATGTTGTGCATGATAAATACCTACATTAATCTATATTTCCATATAATTCTAATTATTTTATATTAATACAAATGAAAAGTATGAATCTTATAATGGAATGCGTATATAGTTAATAATATGATAAAATTGATTATTTTTAAATCAAACTATTAACAATAGTAGCTATAAGCTAGTATGCTCTTGTTAGTGTTTCATTGTTTGCCTTGGTTAAGTATAAGCCATGAGGTTATAAAGAGGCCTTATTCTATTTGGTGTAGTTATGGAATTTAGTTAATCCGAGAGTGTTATTAACCTTATGTATGCCATTTTTTATAAGACTAAATGGTACCTAGTATGATTTAGATTCTTACATTTAGAATAAGAGTGTTGAAAGTTTTAACCCTATTCTTGAGTTATGTAGTTTGAAAAACCACAAGTGATTCAAGAGTAAGTGTGTGGATAGGGTCTTGATGGATTGCTTTTATTTCCCCATCTTCATTGTGAAGAATTAATGTACCTTCCTACATGTGAAATAAGTACTAAGTTATTTAGTTTTCTCTTAAGATGTTTATTTTGTGATTACGGTTCACTTGGATGTTAATTTTAGCATGGAATAGTGATGGCAAATGCAAGTTTAGATTTTTTGGTATGTATATGATTACTCTTCTTTGGACACATTAAATGAGATTAAATTGTGATCTATCCTTGTAAATCAATTATGATAGTAAAACTATCAAGCTCTTTGCATTATTGATATTACATGGGAATTATCAACACATATTATTTATTTAATTTATAACAAGAAAACCTAGATTGAACATAATGTGTTTTAGAAAAGTATTTGATTTAAGTGAAATATTAGGGAGTGATTATTTTAACTTGGCTATTCAATAAGTCAATGAAATAAAAAAGATGAAACAAAAAATCATAATTCAAGTTCAAAATAAGTTGATGCCCATAAAAAAACCAAGTCCAAGTCACAATTATCAAGTTATCAATTAAACAAAAATTAAATTCAATTACAATCAAATGTAAATCCATTTACTTCAAGTTTAATTAAAATAGATTATAATTATTTAAATCTCTAGAAGAACAATTAAATATAAAATTCAAGTTCAAGGGCTAGTAATGATTCTTAAAAGAAAAATTAAATAAATAAAAAACATCAAATTACTCAAACTATGTGATTATAAAGTCACCCAAGGGGAGAAAGAATCAATAAAACTCAATCACCAACTAGAAGTGAGAGAATAAAAGCAGGTCGACTACCTCTCCAAGGTAGGAGAAATATCACATTATCCTCTATATTCCTCTCAAAAGAGCAACATGATTACCTCCTAGAGGTAATAAATTAAGACTCAACTACCTCTTAAATGTAGGAGAAACAAGGATAATAGTAATCCACCCTATGCCTCCCAATAATAAGTGTTGATATAACTTTATAAAATAGGCCAAGTGTGAGCCTTAAGCTTGACACCTAATGATTTTCATTTTTTTTATTTCATTGACTTATTGACTCTTAAATTGATTATTTTAACTTTTTATTATTTAAATTATTATGGTATTTTGATTTTTGATGAATGTTGGTTGATGTGTCTTCTATATATATGTTGTAATGTGCATAGTGTGTGTTGTGTGGTGGAAGATAAGTAGCTTTTAAAATCTATTGGGTCAAGATAGGAACCTATTTAGAATAGGTTCATGACACCATCCTTTCCAAAATTAAGATGTGTTGTTCATTACTCTCTCTCTCTCTCTCTCTATATATATATATATATATATATATTATGGCCATTTTTGGGAGTTCTAAGGAGGTTAAGTGGTCTAAAGAGGGAATAAAGAGGTTTTGGGAGGTCTACAGAAGTTTGACAAGATGTTATTGATGATGCAATTAATAAGGACTATTATTGCTTGCATGCTTGAGTGTTCTTGATATTATTACAATAATATATGCTTTCTTATATGACTTAGTAGCCATTATGATCATTGCTTATTACACATTGGATATGATATTATCTTATGGTGGATTAGTAATTATATTCTTATTAGTGATCTTGATAGTTTATAATTTCAAGTGGTATTGTATATGACATATGAAAATTCTTTAGAGTTTTGATATTTTATTTGATAGATACCATGTGGAAGTATGTTTTAGTTAATAGTTGGCTCAACATTGCATATTTGAATGGCATTATAGTAATTTTATTGGTTACATGTTTGACACTATCTTTCTTATTCTTATTATATAATGGGATGGTGCAAGGGTTATTTGGAATATGTACTATGTTCTAGCATATTAGATTATTGATAGTAACATTTTAGTATTATAGCTTTTATGACCATTTATAAATTAACTATATGAGTTTTGTAATATTGTGAAGATTCATTTTATAACAGATTATTACTATTTTAGAGTGTGGTGGATTCCACTACATTATTTTATTTTAGAAGCATTGAGGATGATGCATTTTTAAGGAGGGTGAATGTAATACCCCTCTTAGGTTCATTATTGCTTTATCTATGATGTGTCATCATGTGGATGATTAGTGTGTTGAGTAAGTCATTACACTCAATGTACAAGAAAAATGTATTATAGTTAATAGTTAGTATTGATTCAGTTACCTCATCATGGTGACTTGGAATCAGGTTCATTACATCTCATGTAGGGCCACCTTGGGCTATGTGTGTTTAGTGCTTACAAAAATTTGTATTATCATGTATTTGTTACTTATGCCTTCTAGGGGTTTTCATCTTTATGTGTTACTTTTGATAGTTTTATCCAGTTAAGATGAAATTTGTGTTTATTGCAATAGTTTGTTGAACCTATCAAGTGGTCATGTTAAGCTAAGTTGGTCCCAATTACTTGACTTATAGCTTCTAGGTGTGTTGACAATAAAATTTTGTTTAAGATAGGAATAATAATATTGTTTCATTTATGAATAAACTAAGATAGAATTTATTAATAAACATAAAAAAATTTGTAAATAATTGCATACTTATTTAAATAAATATTCAAATGGTATTTTTGTAATTAAGCAGTTAAATAAATAAATGCACGCAATTAATCATAATTTATAATAAATAAATAATTTGTTTCAAACATGGTTGTTTCTATATTTGAATGTACTTGTATGTACTAATATGTGTAATTGTATGTTCATATTTATATATTGATATTTTGATATAAGTTAAAATAATATCTTTGATTTTATAATAAGCTCATCTTATTCAGTTACCTATTGTTCTCAAGGTATTAATTTATTTAATCAATTAAAGACAAAAATAATGACTAACCCATTAATGTATTGATGGTTTTTTTTAAAGAAAAAATAAAAAGAGTGAAACCCTAACCCTTAAAAAATACATCTCCTTTATTTAAAATTCAACTAAAAGAGGAGAGGGTTGTTTAGAAGATTGGCCAAGGGAGAAGAAGAAGGAGAGCTTGGGAGAGGAATGAAGCTAGGAGTTTATTTAATTAGGCAAAGGATTTTCCTCTCTTAATCTATGTCATTTTTTAAAATAATGAACCCAAAAAAATGTGTTTGAGAATGTATTGTTCTTCCTTTTATTCAAATAAAAATATATATTTATGAAATAAAACATATAGTTATCTACTAACCCGAGCCTTCTAAAGACCACCTGATTGATATCTATTTATCATCTTGGAGATATCATAATGAGTTCTAATTTCTATAAAAATATACATATATGTAACAATAGAATGTGTATGTATGTAGGCATTCAAAATGCAAGGTTTTTGTTTTGAGTTTTAATTTATTTTAAATAAAATAAGAAATAAAAAGTGTCTATATATAAAAATATATGGGAGACTTGATTGTTATATATATAATAATATATTAATAATAATAATAATAAAATATATTAAAATTTATATTTTGATTATTATGTAAATAATGGGGGAAAGGGTGGCGATTGTGTCATCCTTTGCCCCTTCCCAAAATATGAGGGAGGGGGACAGGCAGGACAACTATCCAACTGATCCCCCAACCTTATTTGTGATTTAGGATTATGGATATGGCTGTGGATGGGGGAATTAGGGTCCAACCACTGTCTAAACCCTTAATAAAGGGATTCTTTTTAAATTTATATATATATATATATATATATATATATATAAGAAAATTTACATTTATATTGTTATATTTATTTCCTTATACTTTAAATTTAATTTAGTAAATATGAAAAATTAGGGTTAATCAGAATCTGATAGAGTTAGTTTCACAGTTACACACCTTATGATGTGCAAAATAGTTTTTTAAAATCCTGTTTGGTTAGTAATTATGCATTTTTAGGGTCTATGTATTGAGCCTATGGATTTTAGGAAAAAACTTTGGAAATTGATGTCCCTTTTTTGTAAACATATTTCATTTTTTACATTTTTGAACCTTCTGAATTGATCCCTATCATTTTTAGGAGTCCTAGGTTTGTCAAAATTGACATTTTCAAACCAGTCACTTTGAAATTGATGAAAAGTAGTGTGATTGAGGTAGGATAGGTCACATTGAGGACCTACACACATCAAATGACCACATTATATTAATTTCACATATTCATCATCCCTGCATCATCCCTAATTACTTTTTACTCATGCCTCATCACCCCTAATCATTCACTCATTATTCCTTATTATCTCTAACCATTCCCTCATTAACCCTCACTATCCCTATTCATCTCTAATCACCCCATCATCATCCCTAATTACTCCATCATTAACCCTCACTATCCCTCATCATTCGTAATCACTCACTCTTCATCCATCATAATCCCTCATCATTCCCTCATTGACCCTCAGCATCCCTCATCATCTTTAATCACTCCCTCATCATCCCTAATAACTACTCAATTAACTCTCACCATACCTAATCACTCTCTAATCATCCCTAATCATCACTTAATTATCCCTAATCACTCTATCCTTATCCCTCATCATCCTTAATCATTACCTTATTGACCCTCCCCATTCCTCATCATTTATAATCACTCCATCATCCCTAAGCACTGCCTCATTGACCCTCACCATCCATCATCATCCCTAATCATTGCTTAATCATAACTCATAATATCTAATCACTCCTTCCTCATTCCTCATCACCCCTAATCACTCCCTCATTAACCCTCACCATCCCCCATCATCCCTAATCATTCCTTCATCCTCCCTAATCACTCCCTCATTAACCCTCATCATCCCTCATCATCCCTATTGACTCCATAATCATCTATAATCAATTCCTCCTCATCCCTCCTCATCCTTAATCAGTCAATCCAATACCTTGATGGTGGTATTATGTGTGGGTTTAACAATGCTAGGATATACAAGTGGAGAGTTGAGTGCTAGCATAAAATATAAGACATGTTGATCAAAATGATGTGGAGACAAATTTGAAACATAAATATTTATCACATATGAAAAATATGGTATTTTTAGAAATGATGTAATTCATAATTGAAGATCCACCAAAAAAGAGAGAAGCAAGGAAAATCAACATAGCACCAAAAATGGGTATTAAATATGAGGATCACCAAGCGATGTGATTTCATAAAACCAATAAATTATTTTCCATATGAGGATATTTTATAATATAAATAATTAAATTAAATGACTTATATTTGTATGTCTATTGATTGAGTCATCATACTATAGAGTGGAAAATAATTTTCAAATGATTAGAACAAGTAGTCTAAGATTGAAAATTGGTGCTCAATTCATAACTTCAATATTAAATCCAATGAAGAGTGTCACACTATGAGGTCTCTAATTGAACATATTGAGAAGTGGGTAAAAGTTATCTATCATTATAAAAATCTAAGTAAATAATATATTATGAACCCAATGATATGGTCGGTACTAAAAATATCTCTACTTATACCAAAAATAAATTATATGAGCCAATACACTTCATCATTTCTAATGGAAGTCAAAATAATTTAATTTCTCCCAAAGAATATTTTCAAAAAATTATCTTGAAATTGATACATAATCCATAACCATATGCTAGTGTATTTTCTAGTGTAGGCCTTAAAAAATGGATCACCTAGTAGTGTCACTTGGTGTACAAAATCAAACTTTTAAAAGATGCAATCCTTTGTGTCATCTCACCATTATAGGTGTGTGATTTTTTCATGTGGTAAAACATATATTTACCATTGAAATTTAGTATATAAATTTAATCCTTAAAATTTTATGATAGATAGTCATGATCTAAAATACCATATATCATAGTTAATTCATAAGCTTTCAGTCATTAGTGCTAGCAAGTGCAAGAATATTGTTAATTCTATTAATAATTATAATATTGACGGTAAGAAGTAAATTTAATAAAATCCTTATGAAACTATATCATATTTTATTTTATCCAACAATAATAAATACAAAATAATTAAACCATAAACTAGATGAATACAAGGATATCTTTCAGCCACCTAAATAAGTTCCTATATCTTGTACACTAAATAATACTATTGATTTGATCGATTAAATACCTACACCTCAAACCTCTTTATATAAATATAACCTTCATATAATCAATGAATCAAGTGGTAGATCCATGAAATAATGGATAATGGACAAATCATGCCCAAATAATTTCCTTGCAAAATCCTAATTGTGCTTGTGCCAAAGTTGTGAATCAATTAAAAAAATATTAACAAGATTAAAGTGAAGAAATATTATCCTCAACTAAATATTAATGAATTTTTTTCCATATCAATGGTGTATAGGTTTTTTATAAAATTTATCTTAAGTTTGTATATCATCATATTAATTTTGAACCTCTAGACATTTGGAATATAGTCTTAAAAACAAAGGAAGGATTCATTGACTAGTTGGTTATGCCTTTTAGGTTAACTAATGTAGTGAATTCAATCATTAATATGTTGAAATACATCTTCAAGACCTTTGCCTATGTCATTTTCTTAATATATATTAATGACATCTTAATCTTTAGAAAACATGGAATGAACATCTACACCATGCTGAACTAGTGTTTCACATTTTACATAAATACATTTTTATGATAACATGAATAAATGTTCATTTTTTATGAAAGAGATAAAATATTTGGAATAAATTACACACAAAAGGAGTGCATGTGTGAAAATGACCAAGATTCAAGTCATACAGGAATGGGAAACACTAAATAACTTTACATCTAATTCAAATATTCTTAGAATTAGAAAATTATACAAGGGATTTGCGTTTAATTTTTATCCTTTGAAACAAGATACCAAATATGGAACCAAATAAATTTTCATCTATTAATATTCAAAATAAGTATATCTATGAGCTAAATTTTAGAATCTATTTTATGTCAATACTTATGTTAATTTAATATAAATTTGGAAGATTATCCAGTTCATTTAGTGATAAAATTGACTATCAAAAACACGTATTGACAACATAATAAGTCCTAAAAGAGAGTTAACTTTAATTATAATATATTTAAAAACATATGATTGGAATAAAATATATATTTAGAGTATATATTTACATCATATGATGAGAGAGGAATTAGGGATGATAAGGGATGGTGAGGGTTAATGATGGAGTGATGAGGGATGGTAATGGTCAATGAGGGAGTGATTATTGATCATGAAGGATGGAGAAAGAGTGATTAGGGATTATGAGGGATGAAGAGAAAGTGGTTATGGATGATAAGGGATGGTGATAGTCAATAAAGAAGTCATTAGGGATGATAAACTTGAGTTATTAGAGATGATAAGAGATAATGAAGGTCAATGAGGAAGTGATTAGGGATGAGGAGGGATGAAGAGGGTGAATAGGGATGAGGAAGTGATTAGGGAAGATGAGGGATGAGGAAAGAGTGATTAGGGATTATGAAGGATGGAGAGGGAGTGATTAGGGATGATGAGGGATAACGAGATTAAATGGAGGAGTGATTATGGATTACAAGGGAGTGATTAGAGATGACTAGGGATAGTGAGGGTTAATAAGGGAGTGATTAGGGACAATGAAGAATGATGAAAGAGTGAGTGGGGGAAATGAGGGATGAGTAGGAAGTGACTAGGGATGATGAATAAGTGAAGTTAACACAAAATGGTGATTTGATGTGTACAAGTCATCAATGTGACCGACACTACCTTAGTCGCACCACTTTGGATTAATTTCAAAGTGAGTAGTTTTAAAAATTCAATTTTGACAAATTTGGGACTCCTAAAAATGCTAAGAATCAATTCAAAAGGCATAAAAACCTAAAAAATTAATATATGTTTACCAAAAATAGATATCAATTATAAAAGTTATGTACTGAAATCCCTAAGTTTAATACTTAGAACCTAAGAATTCCTAATTATTGACAAGATTGGATTTTGAAAAACCATTTTACACAAAGTAAGATGTGCAACTATGAGACCAACTCTATTAGATGCAAAGTGACTATAATTTCTTATATTTACTAAAATAAATTTAAAGTATAAGTAAATAAATGTATATTAATGTGATTAGATTATCTATTAATGTGGTTTCATTGCTAAAATTATAATGTTATACATTAATGTGATCATTCTATTTGAATTTTAATTCAATCATTGTGCCTTTTGGCTCAGGAATGTTTTGTATTCTTGAGCCAAATGCCTAAACCTGCCAATCTATAGTCGAGTCTGAGAGTTATGATAAAAATAATAAAATTAAAATTTTATTTCCAAATACACTACTAATTTTAATGGTAAAATTAAAAAACTTAATACTATCATGATAAGCTTTCTCTCCTCTTTCCAAAAATATGGTTTTTATAATTTTTGGACTAATTTAATGTTTGAAACTATGTTGATTTCTAACTATACCTTTTTTAGGTCACTACATATGACAAACATACATGCCTATAGATGTTCATGTAATTTATATTTCATTTATCCAAGTGAAAAATAAATTATATGGTCACAAACTAGGGCTGGTTCTACACACATTAAAAAAAAAATTGATTTTTATCTTTTTAGGTAGTTAGGCATGTCGCACAAGCATCTATCCATTTTTTAATTAGTTTTCAAGATATATTTAATAGAATTTTTTTGGAGTGTTATCATAGTGATTTCATGGTAGTGTCATATAGATTCTCTATTGAGTGGATGAAGTGCCTTAATAGTCTAAGTAACAATGACACAGTGTGCAATGTGTTTGTTCTAGTATGCTTTATGTATGGTTGGTTGATATTTAGTATTGACATAACTAGATAAGATCAAGGTTGAGTATGGTGATTAAATAATGTGAAATATGCCCCTAATATGTTATATTTTATTTAAGATATTGTGTTCACAAGTGGAATTCATCTAGTTGATCATAGTTTTCATCTAGACACTTTAGGTCCAATGGCAGAAAATCTAGGTTTGTAGTTTGATGGCATCATCATTACCATGTTGGAATGAGTCAAGGAGAGATAGTCATATTGTTGTGATCATATTAGTCCCTATTTATTTTTTGACAAATCTCAAGCCATGCATCAAAGACCGATCAAAGATATGTGGGTGAAAAGTTGGTTTCTCAGTCAAAATTCATTATTTTCCCATAGACAAATTTGTAATTAGCTAGAAAGAGTTGAGTAAGCATGTTGATGAGGTTAGTATTTCAACTTGAGGTGGTACATGGACAAAGTGATCATATTTTTATTTTTATTTTTTTATCATATATCGTTTATGATAAACTTGAGTTCATGCACCGAAGCAAAACAAAAGTGATGGATGCTCAAAGTTGGCCTCTCAAGTAGATTTGCCCATGGTTGACTCTGTGGTAAAAGATTTTGAGAAGGCACTTTGATAGATTTATATCTCACATGTGTGATATTTATATAAGAATTATGTTACATGGTTTTATTAGCCTTTGTTAATATATCATCTGGTCCAAATTTGAGATATTGCATTGAAGCCTAGGATAAGTTATTAAGGATAAAAAATGGCTACTCAAGATTATTGATAGAGTTCCCATACTTAGTCAATTTTGTAAGTGTTAAAGTTCAAGAAAGATCAACAATGCATAATTACTCCAAGGAGTTAGAAGGTAGAGAGATGAGGATAGGTACAAATATATAGGATAATGATATAATGATGAGTAGGTGTTTGTAAAGTTGATTGAATGGTGAGCATTGATTGTTAAAGTCCTTATTGATCCATAGAGATCAATGGAACACGTTGAATCAAACTTCCCAGATCATATGAGATGAAGTCAATGTGACTATTGTTTAAAATTTGGCTTTGGTAGTATATTCATTAAATATTAGACAAGATTGATGGTTTGAGATTGATCCTGAGCTGAGAGTCCATGAGATTTGAGCATTGTGTTTAAAGGTTAACTGTGACTGTTCTTATTCAAATATTTGAATTTATTAAAGGAAAAAAATAGCTCTATATTTTGACCATATCTTTTGATAGAAGATGAATTTTCTCATGTAGTAAAAATTAAAGTGGTATAGGAAAACAAGGTGTATCTATTTATTTATATTTTAATATTTTAAAGTGAGTATAGTTAAAGATATTGAGCCTAGAAGTTGACTATGTGTTCATGCTTGTTCTACATGTGACCCAAAAAGGATTTTTTGAGCTTATGTCGATGTTGTTTCAATGTATAAAAATGCACTAGATATTGTATCATGTTGTAGACTCTATGAAGATACTCTATATGGATTTTGGAGGTGTGATAAATCTATTTTGAGTATGAACAATGCTTAACAAGTTGACTATATGTTTTGTAATGGTGTTCCTGTATGTAAGGTCTGTGTTTGAGTTGTTTGAGAATACGTAGAGCTGATCTAAGTTTATTATGATATTTTTAGTATTTTTAATGGGAAATAAAGAGTGAATCCATGTATTTAAAAGTGGTCCTATGTTTTTTTTCTTGAGGGAGTGATAAAGGAGCGAATGGGTTCTTATGAGACCTATAAGGACTACAAGTGCCTTATTAAAAGATGTAGTTCCATAAAGATGACCCATAGATTCTATGACCAACCTATGAAGATTTTTTTGAGATGTCTCTTCATGTGAAATATGCATTAAGGGATAAGTCATACCTAATGGCTGATCACGGTAGTAATTATTTATAGTTCTCTATAAATAGTAGAACCAAAGATGATGGCTTTTAGATTTTGTATGCAAGACTTGGGAGAGTTTTGAGAGAGGCTTGTGTGTGTGTTTTTTATGGATCAAATGAGAGGTTGAGTTCCATAAATATGAGTTGAAGAACATAATAAATTTAGGGCTATTTTTAATACTTTTTGGTCATAATACTATTGACAGAATAGAGAGCTTGTTATTTGAGTGTGACTGAAGGTGAAGTGTGATAAGTAGTGGTCCATCATCAGGTGTTGAAGACATCAGTGTAAAGGTGGAATGTGTTTATATGTGTTATTTTGGTAGCTTAGCATCTAAGGTGGTTGTAACCTCCTTGTAAGGTGAAGCTTGCTAAAAGATCTGGTTGTTATTTTAGCTCAACTACACAAGTGTGGTAGCAACTTGTGAGATTGGAGTCTCACAAAATAGGGATTATAGATCCTTGATCATTTGTAGATGGTATAAATTAGATCTTATTATTATAGTATAATAGTCCAATTTCAAGTTCCAATGGATTTTATTCCTCAAGAGAGTTTCCCATGTATGTCTTGTGTTATGTGATTGATCTTGCATTGTCTCTCTTGCTCTTTGTTATGATTGTTGTATATGCTTCATGAATTCTTGTGATAGATTAAGTATTTATAAATATTATA
Source organism: Torreya grandis (assembly GCA_037957365.1). Taxonomy (NCBI): domain Eukaryota; kingdom Viridiplantae; phylum Streptophyta; class Pinopsida; order Cupressales; family Taxaceae; genus Torreya; species Torreya grandis. The sequence continues at coordinate 583,363 of JARHVA010007534.1, read as the reverse complement.
ATTGAAGTTGTATTATTTGGGCTCACTGATTGACCCCCTCTCAGTGATTGTACCTCTAACACATAATTTATTAAAAAAATTATTCATTGTAAAAATAAAAAAATATATATAGGTAACAAACTAGAAGATCTTGTCTAAATTTTCATCTATGTGTTTCAAATAATATTAAATGCTGCTAAAAAAATGGTACACAACACTACCATCTATCTACTCTATTTTATTAAAAAAATATGATTTCATATTTGAATTTTATATGTTTGACCTAGTTATACTTAACCATTTTAAAAAAAAATAGTTTTTTGGAAACTAGACTCAAAATTATACATTTCATGTTCTTACACCATCTTAAAATTTGGAGTGTAGATATCTCAAATTATCTACATAATTTCTTATTTCTAAAATTTTAGGAAAATTATGTTCACGGGTAGGCCCTTTTTTGGTCCCCCCAACTTTGTGCACTTACCCAAAGGTGGTTATTTAAATATATTAAAATATTATATTATCCAATATTTATAAAAAAAATAATATATTAAATTTTAAATTTTTATGTTAATAAATTGTATATATTATATATAAACATATATTTGTAAAATAATATTTGGTTCTTATTTTTCATCCATATCATATTTAATATTAATTATGGATAAAATATTAAATTTGAATATATATAGAAACACACACACACACACACACACACACACACACACACACACACACACACACACACACACACATGATGTTATATCTCATTAATACCCTGTGTAATATTAAACATGGGTTTAAAATAGAATGTCATATATACATGTATATAGATAAGTAATATAATATTGTATACAATTTTGGGATATATTGTATATTAATGT